>PVIR01024736.1:0-25608 GCA_004026965.1 Petromus typicus | reverse complement strand
CCAGCACTCGGGAGGCAGAGGCAGGAGGATTGTGATGTGAGTTTGAGGCTGAGCTCAGGGCCAGCCTGGACCACAAAGCGAGACCCTGTCTCAAAAAACCTAAAAAAAAAAAAAAAAAAAAGGACTTCTATCCTCTCTCCTGCAAGAGGATATGCTTGAAGGGTGTGCCTCATACTCCCCTTGCAAAGGTGAATTATAACGATAGAAGCAGACTGATTGGTTTAGGCATCACCAATGGGACACATTCTTAAAATAGGACTTGGGGAGGAAAGAAGAATTCAGGCAAAGTTGCCTTCACTATCAAAAAGGACCCAAGTCCTTCCCAGGATTCAACATGGCAAGAATCAGCATATCAATTCCAGGCCAGGTGCATACTGACTCTCCGGGACCCAAATGTGGCTGAGGCACCACAGTGACCCAGACGTGCTCTCTGTCAGCCTCTTGGTTCCAGCAGTTCCTGCTCCAACAGCACCTACCACAAAATGCCAGAACAGAGGTGGAAACTTGGCAAATTCTCAGCAGCAGACCTTACCTGGGTCCAGCCTTGCTTGCCTCTGGGGCTCAGTTAACAGAGAGCTGCTTCCCTGTGTCCACACTGCAGAATCCGGTGGCCTTAATCACATTCTTGCTGACAAGCAGCCCTCTAGCCCCAAAGAAATGATAAGCCACGAAGGAAAATCCTTCTGAAGACAACTAGGAATTACATCAGTTCAATTATGCCACCCAAAGTAATATTCAATAATAAAGTTTAGAATTCCATTACTGGCTCCCTGAATAATATGGTTACTGTTAAACAAAATTTTATTGTCTGCATGTGTGTTCCATAAAATAAATATATATTTTATCTAATCCAAATTGCATCTGACTGCTATAATTTGTGAGAGGTGTTGAAGTGCTTTCTGTGCTGTTATTTTTAATGTACTCTCTTAGATAATGAAACTAGAGATTAGAAAGAACTCCCAGTTCAGCCTGGCAATAGGCTGCCTAACTTGAGATCAGCCAATACTCTTACCAGGTGACAATTTTTTGGTTGCCAGATGATGGGGCTGGAGCATTAACTGGCCATTGCTGTTTTGGTTGCATCAGTGTACTGAGGTACATTTCTTAAGGAACTATTTATTTTGCAATCCAGGACATGGTTGCAGGGTCACATGAGCTGGGGTTTCAGGAGGCTGCCTTATTGCAGGAGGAGCAGAGTTGGAAACCTTGAGAGGGCCTCATTTAGCCTTGGACTTTGGTGACATTAGGGTTAAATTATCTCCATTTGTGGATAATGACAGAGATACCACCTCAGCCAGTGGCGGAAAGAAAGGAGGCAGCCCATGGATGATCATGGAGTCCTCAGACCTTTACACAGGTCCCGAACATTTTTCTCTCACTCCCCCTCTCTTACATCTTACTGTTGAGAATCTCAAATAACTTTGATTTGTATAGTAAACACTATTGATATTTATCAAGTTAAAAAGTTATTACTTCATGGGGCCGGGGACTTAGCTCAATGGTTCCAGTGCCTGTCTTGCAAGTGCAAGGACCTGGGTTCGATCCCAGTAACCACATACCTATACTGGGTGTGGAGACTCACGCCCAGCAGCAACCAGTACCACATACCACAGTGCCGGGCGTGGTGGCTCACGCCTGTCATCCCAGCACTCGGGAGGCAGAGGCAGGAGTATTGCTGTGATGTGAGTTTGAGGCTGAGCCCAGGGCCAGCCTGAACTACAAAGCTAGACCCTGTCTCAAAAAACCTTAAAAAAAATGTTTTTAAGTTATTACTTCATGAAAAATAGCAATGGAAATTTCACTACACATTACTGTTTTATGAAAAATTATATTCCTTCTAGAATGTAACCTTATAAGAACAGGGTTACTCTAGAGTGTGCGGTGCTGAGAGGGGAGCAGGCCATGCTGGGTGGAACCAAGGAGACCTCTGTGGTCCTTCTTCAAGGAGCCCCAGGAAGTGAACATCGACCTCTATCTCACTAAGGTTACAGAGCCAAGAGGAATAGGAAAAACCCTCTCCCTTGCTAGCAGATGTCACATCATCTACCAATGCACAATACAGCAGTATGAGGACATGCTCTGGTGTCTATCCTAGCTTACCTCTATGAAAAATCAGCACCATTTTCAAGGATGTATGGCTTGGAAGAGATAAATGGCCATACCACATTTATTTAGGAACAGTGGCTCCTCCATTTCTCCAGCACCTCAGGAAGGAATCTTCTCTGTGGGGAAAAATCCTGAGCATGTACAAAACATGGCAGAAAAGCTTGCTCCATATGTAAACAAGGATGTGTTCTTGGAGTCCCCTGCCTGTCCCATTTGAAAGTGGGCAATGGCAGAGCCTGTACACCAGGCTAGCACCACTTCCAAAGTGAAGGATAGTGTATGACATTCCACCAGTGCTTCCTCAGTGCAAGCAGAACAAAGCAGACCTAGCTATCACCTGGCACTGCTGAGATGCACAGTTCAGATAGGAAGAAGGACCTAGGCTCTGGCATTAGAAACACCGACCCTCGCACCCAGTGTCTGCCCCTAGTAGAGCTTCAGCCTCTGTGTCTCAAGTTCAACCACCACAAGACAGAACACTACAGCTACTTCCTAGTTGTTGAGAAGGACCAAGAAAGAGATGTTATGAAACACCACCTAAACACTGTCAGGCGGCTGTGGGATTCAATTAGCATCCCATTCTACTGAGGCTTTTGGATGACTCCTATCCAGACAGCCTAGGCACTCCGTGTGTTGGTAAAGAAAACACAGCTGATATAAATACACTCTCCAGCCACATTTAAAACACTCTTTGAGTTGGGCACAGTATCCAGTTATGTAAAATTTATCTCCCTGTATTTTGGGGTTGACTTAAAAACACATATCAGTTCTCACTTTGCTTGTACATTCATGCCAGGCACACAGACATGTATACGTACAAAAACTTCTAAAGCAAAGTACGGTCTTATGTCCCAGTGCCTTCAGATATTAAGGAGACTATATGACATCCCTGAGACTTTCTTTCCTTTTATTCCCATTTTTGATGTCACAAGAGTGGTATTTGTCAGATGCTAGGTAGAGAATAATGACACCATATAAAAGAAATAGCCCAAGTGACCTGCTTCTTCCTCAAGATGTGGATGGGTGCTTTTGAATTACAGGGAAAAAAACCACTGTTTTTTGAGCTACTGAATAAAAAAGGAAAAAAATAACAACAATTCTATGCGTTAACATTTTACATGTGCTCTCTGGGTATGAGGCGCACAGCGCCATGAGTGAAGACAGAATTCGGTATAAATCTTTTCTTATTTTGTGTTTCAAAAGGTATGCAATAGAAAACCCATTCTAACAATGAATGCTAGTCACCTGAGGTCCATAGCTTGTTTTGCAGCTAAGAAAATAAAGCCTCTGCTCACCCTTAGCCAACTGTGTTACATTTTATGCTATTATTAATGCATTGCAAGGCTTTTCTTCATATCAATTTGAAATTATACATCTGGGAAATCCCAGTACAACAGCAGTCAATGCTTTGCTTCTCCTTGTGGCCCTCTGCAATTACAAGAACGTGCAACTATAATTTAGCTCAGGTAAAATTCAATCAGTCACCCCACGCACAAAGAAATCTTTTGTCTCCCAGGAAAAAGGAGGAGGAAGAAAGTGAGGGAAAGAGAGAGAAAAGAAGACGAGAAAGAGGAAGGGAATGCAGAAGAAAAGGAGAAAGGGAAAAATGCTGGAGAGTTTTCCCTGCATTGATTCAGATTTGACATACGAATGGCAGGTTTGGGATTCCTCCAGGGGAGTGTGATCCCTCCTGCAAGGAGCCTGGGATCTACTGAGAAAATTATCATATAGGTTTACTCCTCTTTCCTTATTTTTTAAATTGTTTCACAGCTCTTACAAGTTTTAGGAAAGATTCTATGTGAGTGTTAATGAAACATTTCTAAGCTTCATATTCCATAATTTGTTCATAGAAGTCATTGAACAAGGAAGAGCTAATTTATCAGGAATTCACTTAGAACACAGACATTTTCCCCCTCACCACTGATAGGTTAGTGCTCCTGGCCTGCATCTCCTTTTAAAGGCAATAATTTAATTCACTACCATATTTTACAATATTGCTTCTCATCCAGTGACACTATACTCTCAGCATCTTGATGACTGCTTTCTGCTGTAGCTGTTGCTCTATAAACAAAATATCCTTCTTGAGCTTCTTCTAGGACACCAGCAGGCATGCCATCGAGACGTAAAGCATTCCCATCTTCAGGGTCCCTCCTGCTGCCCTTGGACTACCTGCCTCTCTGCACCATCCTTAGTCTCTGCAAACCCCTGATCTGCCTTCTGCTCACATAATTTCTTCATTTCTACGGTGTAGCACATGTGATCATTTGGAGTGGCTTTACACTTGGCATACATCCCCAGAGATCACCCAACTTGCTGTTTCAGTTGGTAATTCCTTCCTTCTCGTTGCAGCATGGTATCCACGGTGATGAGGTGCTGCACATTGCTTAACTCCTCACTGCTGAAGGACATCTGGATGGCTTCTAGTTAGTGGCTACTACAGGTAAAATTGCTATAAATGTTCTTGTCTCTACACAAGATTTTCTGTGATCAGTACACAGAAATTACATTACTGGGTCACATAGTAGTTGCAGGATTAGTTTTTAAGTAAATCATCGAACTTTTCAAAGTGGCTCTACCATTTCACCTTACTGCCAACAAAGTTTGGGTGATCCATTCTCTCCTCCTCTTCCTCTTCCTCCTCCTGCTCCTCCCCCTCCTCCTCTGTCTCCCCCTCTTTCTCCTCCTCAGCATTTGGTGTCTATGGGGAACAATCTTATTTGGGAAAATTAATTGGACAATTGGGACATTGACTGGGCCAGCTTTCCTGCCTGCAGACCAGCTATGACGTATCTAGACCTGAAGCCTTGACTCTTTATTTTCACCTCTGGGAACAACAAAGACCCCAATGGTCCCAGGTACTATGGATGCTCCAGGGCAGAACTATACCAGGATCTTCATCTAGATAATTCCTCAAGGATTATTGCTGGTATCTGCCCTGCACTATGGGATCTTCAGCTACACAATTCCTCAAGGATTATTGCCAGAATCTGCCCTGCTTTCCATATGCTGGGATTATAGATGTGAAGCTTTGGTACCAAATAAAAGATGTGGCAAACTCAGGTCTGCAGACTTTACTACCCAGACCAGCATGAATCAGACCCAACCTCAGCTTCTTTTCTAAATCCCATTTCTTTCTATTTATTATTTATCTCACCTTGTACTGTTGGACTCACAGGAGACTAAAACTTACTCCAAAAGTTCTAGTTACATCCCCTTCCCATTTCCTACACACGTCGGCATTATTTCTTTTATTTTAGCCATTCTAACAAAAGTGTAATATTTCCTTTATATTTTAATTTGCATTGATATCATAACTAATTATATCAAACATGGGTTTATTTGCCATCTGGGTATCTTTGTAGGTGAATTGGCCCTTTACATCTTTTAATCAGTCACTAATTGGATTGTTCACTGCAGAATTTGAACAGTTTTATATATTCTATATACAGAATATATAGAACTTTCAAAAGTTACTTTCCATGTATGTGGTTTGCAAATGCATACTCAAATTCTGTAAACTGTCTTTCCACCCTCTTGAGATGATCTTCATTAAGCAGTAGTTTTTCCTTTTTACAATGTCTAGTCATCCATTTTTTATAGGTTATGCTTTTGGTTTAGTACCTTTGAATGAAATATTTTTCCAGGTATTTTATTCTTTTTTCTTCTGAAACATTTAGAGGTTTATATTCTGCACACATCTTTGATCAGTTCTCTATTCAATTTTGTGTAAGATTTGAAGTTTAGGTTAAGATTCATTATTTGACATATGGGTGTCAGGTTTCTTTCCATCTGTGGAAAATGTTATCTTCCATTAAATTACTTTTGTATCTATTCTAAAAGTTCATTTGTATTTATATGAAGTCTGTTTCTGTACTACCTATTTTGTTTCATTGTTTTACATTGCTGGACCCTCTGACAATATCATGAATTTTTGTTTTTATTATGATCACTTAAGTTTTTGAAACTGCATACACTGGTTCTTCCTATTTTATACAATTTTTTTTGAGATATGGTCTTGCTTTTGTAGTTCAGGCTGGCCCTGAGCTCAGCCTTGAACTTGCAGCAATCCTCCTGCCTCTGCCTCCCAAGTGATGAGATTACAGGCGTGAGCCACCATGCCCAGCACTGTGGTGTATGGTTCTGATTGCTGGTAGGAGTTAGTCTCCATGCCCAGCATTGTTGTATGTAGTTACCAGGGATCAAACCTGGGCCCTGTACTTGCAAGACAGGTGTCCAGAACCACTGAGCTAAATCCCCGGTCCCCGTTTTTTTTTTTTTTATACACAGTCTTGCCCTGTTGTTCAGACTGGTCCTGAACTTAGCCTTGAACCTAGCAATCTCTCTGCCTCCACCTCTGCCTCTCAAGTGCTGGGACTACAGACATGACCACCACACCCAGCCAGCATTGTGATATGTGGTACTGACTGCTAGTGGGAGTCACCACACCTGGCATTATTGTATGTGATTACTGGGGATTGAACCTGGGCCATATGCTTACAAGGCAGGCCCTGGAACCACTGAGCAAAACCCACAGCCCGCATTTTATACATTATTAAATAACTAGTTCCTTTGAGTACAATATTAAATCTTTAAAATTATGAATTCTCTACATTTCTTCATTTATTCAGATATTTATTATTTCATCAGCCTTATGCATACATACATACCCTCTATACGTATAGTGAGATATACACTTATTTCATTTGGGGAGGTGATTATAATTTGCTTTATTAATAACATCAACTTGAATGTGTTTAAATGTGTTTATTAACAGTGTACAGAAGTGAAATTCATTTTTGTATGATATATTTTGTATCTTGCAACCTGGCCTAACTCATTAGTTCTAGAAATATTTTGTTTCCTTCTTTGGGATCATCTACATAGATAATCGTATTATTTGGAAATAGGAAGAATTATATTGTTTCCTTTCTATCTATATAGTTGATTACTTTTTCTTGCCTTATTACACTGGCTCAATTTTCCAGCACAGTATTGAGTAAGTCTGGTGAGATGAGACATTATTCTTTATTTTCAATCTTCAGGGGAAACATTCAATCTTACACCATTACACATAACATTTGCCTGTGAAGGTTTCTTCCTTGATGTTTTGTAACAAACTGAAAAGGTTGCCATCTATTTTTATTGTTCTGAAATTTTAAAACTCATCAATGGGAGTTGAATTTTGTCAAAGACAGTTTTGCATTGATTGATATGCCTATGTGGCTTCTCCTCTTGCACATTACAGTTTTATTGATTTTTTAAAAAAATACTGAGCCAACTATGTTCAAAGAAAATAGCCTTTTATTTAGTTGATTTTTCTCTATTGCTTTTTAGTTTTGCATCTTATTGACTTTTGTTCTTATATTCATTTCTTTCCTGTTCGCTTCTTTCAGATTTATTTTACTATTTTCATAAGTTCTTCAGGTGGAAACTTAAATCATTGGTTTGATACTGTTCCACTTTTGTGATACATGGATTTGATGTTACAACTTTCAACATGCATTACTGGGTCCAACAATTTTTGTATGTTGTGTTTTCATTTTCACTTACTTCATTGTACCTTTAATATCTTGATATTTTAATATCTTTCCTATATAGCAAGTGTGATGTTCAGTTTTCAAGTGTTTGAATACTTCCTAATTGCCTTTCCATTACTGATTTCTAGCTTGATTCCACTGTGATCAGAGAACACACTGTGATTTCAGTTTACTTAAATTTGTTAAGGTTCATTTTGTGATATAGAATATGGTTGATTTTTGTACATGCTCCATGCACACTTGTAGAATGCCTTCTGCTGTTGTGTGAAGTGTTGTTGGATAAATCTAAATATTTGTTAAATTTTGTTCTTTGATGATATTTGTTGATTTCTATATGCTTTCTGATTTGACATCTAGTCTTCCTATAAATTGCAAAAATAGTGGTATTGAAAGCTTTAACTTTCAATTCCATAAATGTTTGCTTCACACACTTTTCAGATGGTTCATGTTGGTAATACACACTTCAGATTGCCGCATGCTCGGGGTGTACTGGCCCTAGGTCATTGTATAATGTCCTTCTATTTCTTGATGGCTACTGTACAGTCTATTATACGACCTTAATATAACCTTAATATTTTTCTTTGATTGTTTGCTTGGTGTATCTTTTTCTATCTATTCACCTGGCCTTCATTGTGATATTTGAGGTTTTCTATAGGTGTTTTAGCCTCTTCATAATTTTCAGTTCACCCTGCCAATCTCTTTCAATTGTTATATTTAGATAAGTTAGTTAGGGCAATCATTTATATGGTAGGATTAATATTTTTCTTGTTTATTCTCTCTAGTTTTTTTTTAATCAATCTAGCTTTTTCCTCCTTTTTTTTCATGGCTTTCTGTGGCTTATTTGAATACATTTTAGAATTTGATATCATTTATGTTTTTTAGGGTACCACTGTCTAGTAGTATCATCTTATCAGTTCAAATAGAGTATAGAACCTTACCCTACTTTACATTCTTCACTTTTCTCTGCCTATAATACAGTTATCTAAATATTTCACTTCAGGAGCTGACACTGGGTTCTGCAAACCACAAACAGCAAGTGAAAACACTCACATATGCAGGAAGCTTCCTCTCTGCCAAGGTTGGAGGAAGTAGAGAAAGAATCTGGACAGAAGTAGGCTATCACTTTCTGGCTGGGGAAAAACCTATAATACTCCCATTATAGCAAAGAATCAACATCAATGTGGAAAATATGGTTGGAGGCTAGAGGGGCAGAAGAAGTCAGTTCAGAGACATCAGGGAGAAAGTTTCTCTCAAGAGGAGCCTCCAAACAAAATTTTAAATTATACATGACCCACCACTCAATACAGAGAACAAAGTCAACAAATAAGGAGATGAGATCACTTTCAATGAAGTAGAAAAAAAATCTCAAAATGATTTTAAAACACATATGCACAAGACTCAGGGACTTAATGGCTAGAGTAAGATCTAGAAAAAAGCTCTCAGTGATCTATCTATTGCCACAACAATGATACATAATAAGAACAGACTGTGCCAAACTTGAATGGCATGAAAACATGAGCATTTATTGCTCACCTGTGTGGATGAGCTGTGTCTCTGCTAATTCAATTGCTCTGGCTCATGTGTCCATATCAGGCCACTTACACCATAAGAACTGAGTCAATGTCTGTCCATTGTGCTTTTTTGGTCAATGGAAGTGACAGAGCACACCAGACTGAAGGAATAGAAAGTAGACTCCACCTCTTTAGTGAGGTGGATGACAGGTGAGTTAAAAGACAATGCTTCAGAGAAGGGCAAAGAATCAGGCCATCGATGCTCTCAGCTTACCATGATAAACAGGAAATTTGAAGTAAAAATAGCCAAGAATGAACACAACAATATAAAAAAGAGATACAAAGGTGGTAAATGAAAAATGGTCCCTAAAATAAAAACTTAAGCAAAAACACAAAACTGAAATGGGTGAAGAAGTTACTAACAATTTGGAAAATAGTAGTGAAAAATTTACAGAGAAGAGAGAAAAAGAAGAAATGATAAGAAATCTAGAAAACAAAAAACATATAAAAATATATTAAAATCCTCAAACACTTAAAAAAAAATCAGACACCATGGCAGAAAACCTGTGTTTCTAAAAGGTAATAGTTGATAATTTTTAAAAATTAAAGATTGATAGTGAGACCTCAGAAATTCTTGTTGCTTGTAACAACAAATAACAATAAACCTACACCTTAACACACAGTGGTGAAAAAAAAAAGGACATTAAGAATAAAGAGAAAATATTGAAAGTTACTGCAAAGAAAATTCACTTATATGCAAAGAAGCAGAATAAAACACACAACATGAGATACAAAAGAGAGCCAAACACTGTGAAGTGTGTCATTGTGTGTTGAAGGAAATAAGCTATTAGGTGACAGTTCAGCAACTACACAAACTATCAGTCAGTGGTAAAGGTGGAATAAAGGCATCTTAGATCTAGAAAACTATAGATTTGTTAACCACAAAGCTTTCTCTGGGGGTGAGAAATCCTACCAAAGAACATACATCACCAAGAAGTACAATCAACCCAGAAGGAAGGAGGAAGATACAAGAAATAACAGTAGGCTGCAAAAGCAGTAAGAAAAATAATGTTGATAAAGCAAACTCACTGACATTTTCTAGTTTCCAAAAAGAAACAAAATGAGTCAGTTTATAAATTTAAAAAACAATGTAGCAAAAGTTTTAGAACTATTTCTAATTTGAGAATTAGAATTCTTCAGAATTTTAAAAAATTACTGAAATCAAATCAGGTGAGGTGGAACATTCCTATAAGCCCAGAACTTGGGAGGCTGAGGCAAGAAAATTAAGTTTGAGGTCAGCCTGGGCAATATAATAAGTAGGAAGCCAGCCTGAACTATGTAGCAAGGCTGTCTCAAAAAAAAACAAAACAAAACACTTTCAGAAGTCAAATCCTCCCTGGGTAGGGAGGCTAACACAAAGGAGTTCATGGCAAAGTCAAAGTATGCTAAGATCTTTGTCTTTTTGTGAAAGAAGTTAAGGATAAAGAATAAATTTAGATTTAATTAGAAATTTGTCCATCTGCTTAGAGGTATTAGACAAGTGTCTGCCAGGTTTTTTAAGCCATTTAAGGCTGTTTGAACAATTAACATGACTAACTAAATAAACTCATGCCCAATGGAAGATAGTATATTTTGCCATTAAAAGTCAACAAAAGAAGTTTCTCGAATCTTGAGTGTCTTGCAATTACTTTCTAATGTATTTTGCAAATTTTGAGACAGCAATAACTTCCCATTTACAAAGTGCATAGCTCTGGGAACAGTCTGCTGATGTTTCTAGTGGGTTTGAATAGTGATCAGAATTGGGGGAAGGTCAATTAAACCAGCACACTTCATGCAGAAACCTTTTTCATTAACAGAATATCGTCTTTCTCTCAAACTTGTTTTGAATGCAGTTTGGCCACTGAAATATTATAAATTTTCTACTGTACTCTCAGTCTAATACAACGCAACATATCATCATCTTAAGCTTATCTTTTTAAAAAGTAGAGAGAAAATAGTAGATTCTAATATATATCATTGCTGCTTCATTAATAAGAAAAGGGTTTAGAAGTGAGGAAAGATTCCGGATAAGCTTTGTGGGCTAGATAGATGAGCACAATTTATTATTGTTGTTATTATATAACATTCTCTCCTGATGTTTAAAAGTCGTGACTATTTGCAGCATAAAATTTAAGAAAGGAGCCAGAAATTTAGCCAAATTGTTCCAGTGCCTGCCTTGCAAGCCCAAGGGCCCGGGTTCGATCCCCGATAACCACATACAACAATGTTGGGTGTGGTGACTCACACCCACTAACAATCAGCACCACATACCACAGTACCAGGAGTGGTGGTTCATGCCTGTAATCCCTGCACTCAGGAGGCAGAGACAGGAGGATTGCTCAGTTTGAGGCTGAATTCAAGACCAGCCTGAACTACAAAGTGAGATCTTGTCTCAAAAAGCTAAAAAAAAAAGAAGGCAATTGGTCTTGATTCATATCTTTTTTAAATTGGCAGATAAAATTGTATGTATTTATGGTTTACATTCTTTTACCTTTTACATTACTTTCCTTTTAAAGGAAATTAAGTCAAACTTACTCACAATAGCACTACCATTCCTGAACTACTCCTTTCCCCCATTTTTCCAAAGACTAAATACAGGTGCTAACCTCTTGCCTGGCAATGACTCTGGTCAGGCAATACACAATGTGTTGCCCACACAGTGCGTTGCCCACACATTGACTGCCCCAAACATTTTGCTCTTGAGGAAGTGAAGCCATGGAGGTAGGAATCTCTGACAAAAAGAGGTCTGCTCCAAGGGTTCACACAAGAGTCTGTCTTGAAAGTCCTACTTTTCCTTATCAGTCTTTTACCCAGAAAGGTGATTATGATTCTCCCCATTTTTCAGATATTCACTGAGGCCCAGAAATGCTAAGTGGACTGACACATGAGCCCACACCTGTGAGCCTGCAACTGGCTCTTCTCACCTTTTATTGCTCTCATTTCTCTAAGCATGCTGGGATAATCACGAGGACAAAGTTGCAGGAACATGATATACAGAATAGATTCAGATGGCTTAAAAAGATCCTGTAAAAAGATCCTTTACAGAGATGTAAAATAAATAAATAAATAAATAAATAAGACAAAGAAAGAGTAAGGAAGAAAAATGAAGTCAAGGAATAGAGAGAGAAAGGAGCAGGCAGAAAGAGAAAGAAGTAGAATTCCCGGTTGTATCCTTGTACCTAGTTTGATGGCCACATGTGTTTTAGTAACTTATGAGTCTTTAGAAATAGTCAACCTAATCTTAGTGAGAGCATTCCTTACCTTTCATGTGCATCTTAATGGGTTTACAACATGTCTAATCAAATCTTTATAATATGACATGGGAGCTGGGAAGGGGTTGCTGCCGCACAGAGAGGCGAGCCTCCCAGCAGGAAGGTCACTCGAAGTCAGTTAGGAACACATTCATTCTGGATTGAAAATTTAAAAAAAAAAAAATAGAAACTTAAAGAAAACAGTCAAATAAGGTGACAGTGAAGATACAGAACAAGCAAAGCTGTGACACCCCCGCACTCCGTCACATATCCAAATAGCTTTCATGTTCTGTGTGACCGTCCCATGCCAGTCCTTGGGGTACCGCTGTTTGAAGGCTCACAGCTCTTGATCTGTGGTTTCACTGACCTCACTTTTGGTCATCCTGAGTCCTTGAGAGGTCATTCTCTCCCCTTCTTCACCCTCAGCATCAGTCATGCCACCCTGAGTCCTCTCAACTTATCTAACTGGTTTAAGCTTTCAGCTCCCAGTTCTAAGCACTGGGATGCATCCCCACCAGGACTGACATCCTACTGACCAGTGTCCCTCCCACTTATTCCCTGGTCTCCAGACTTCACTGCACTGCCCACCATGATTTTCACCTTGGAGTATCTCCCCTCTTTCTGAAATGCTCTCCCCAACCCAGGTTGGGTTCTTCTGTTCGTTCTGGCTTTTACTCCTCTGTTACCTTCTAGAAAGGCCCAGCAGCCAAGCCCTCCAACCATCTACTTCCTTTGCTTTCCTGTCTCCTTCCATTGTACCAGTATCTTATGAATTTTTGTTTAATTTCTGCCTCTATTTAGATCCTATCTTGATCCCAATGCAAAAATGGGCACCTGAAATGAAAAGATACTTTCTCAGATGAAGAATTAGAAGTGGCAAATAAATACATGGAAAAAAACTGTTCAACATCATTGATCATTCACGAAATTCAAATTAAAACAATGCTGAAATTCCAGCTCACTTCAGAAAGAGAAGCTGCTATCAAAAAAAAAAAAAAACCCAAAAATATAATGCTGGAGGAGCTATGGAGAGAAAGGAACCCTTCTCCACTTGGTGGAAGTGTAGACTGGTGTAACTACTGTAGAAATCAGTGTGGAGATTCCTCAAAAAATTAAGATTAAAGGTTCTATTTGACCCTGTTATTTTGCTGCTGGATATGTTTCCAAAAGAAATAAAAGAATCATACCACAGTAACATGTGCACCTGTGTTTATAGGTAGACTGAATATTTGGATGATTTAAAAAGCTTGTCTAGGAACTGGGTGGGGTGGGACACTCCTGTAATCCCAGCATTCAAAAGACTGAGAAAAAAGAATCATAAATTCCACCTCCAAAAGCACTGGTCTATAATGGCCCTTTAAGAAATTAATGTGAGTGAATAAATTCACTTGATTTTAGGGAACTGACACTGGCTAAGTCTGGTTGATTTCAAGGCTGGTTTCAGTAGTCAGGAAGTCGACTTACTCTCTTAAAAAGGGAAATGGTCCTCATGTTATACTTGGCCCTTAGTGAGCACTATTTATACAGCATGTAAACACAGCCTTTTCATTTTAAACTTTGGGAATCCACCTGAACAAACTTGTTTGTGGTTGTAGGACATAATGTAAATGTTAACAACTGTGTAAAATGTGCAGCTGACAGAAAGCAGGATGTGGAAGACAAGATAGGATTGTTAATGTCTTCATTTTACAAATTAGGAAGTCAAGTTGATGGAGTAAGAAATAGAGGCATAAGTGTTTTTTGTTGTTTTTTTAAATTTAAAGTCACAAAGGTAACAATAAGGAGAACTCACAGTTCTTACCAAACACCGTGGTGAGATCAAGAGAAGATGGGTTGATGCACAGGCTTGTGTGACAAGGAGATGCATGATGCCCAAGAAAAAAAGAGAACAGCTCTTTTTCCTCCCCTGAGTAGCAGGACAGGGACAGCAGTGACCTGGGGCAGGTGCTCTGGGCTCCGGGATCTCTACTCTCTTCTCCCCACTGCCCACAGAATCGCCCTCATCTGCCTGCTCCCTCCTGGACCTCTCCCCAGCCACTTGACTGGTCAAGAGCCTGAAGAGCAAGCCTATTTCCTTCAAGGATGTGATCCAGAAACTTCCCACTTTACCTATGCATCCCATAAGATGGATTTTATCCCCTGAGTCACCCTGAGCCACACCTCGGGTTCCTGGGGAAGAAAAGAGAGCCTACAAACTGAAGGATGATTAGCAGACTTTGACAAAGTGAGTAAATGGATTTTACACAAAGTTAGAAACTAGAAAGTATATATCAAAAGCATATTATTTAGATTCATGTGAGTGTAGAAGAAAAGGCTAAATTATGAATCACTAATCAGAATATCTCAACTGGCCTAAGAAAGATTTTTGCTTGTTTGTGCTGTAGGTCCAACATGGGCTGAACTTATGTTGTCCTAACAGTCTCAGCTCCTGGAGCTGGAAATAATCAAGGGAGGACTTAGGCTGAATGAATGTAAGGGAGTGAATTATGTCCTTCTAAAAGATGTGTGAGGGACTAACCCCCAGTTGATCAGAAAGTAAGGCTGTTGCAGATTGAATGTGTGAACATGAAGTCATAGTGGGTTAAAGTGGGCCCTACTGTTAATATAGCTACGTAGAGGAGAGGACACAGAAATATAAGGAAGCCATGCATGATAATACAGGCAGAGACAAAACTAATGAGTCCACAAATTAAATGGGGCCAACATTGCTAGAGCCATGAGAAGCTGAAAAGAGCTGGGAAAGGTTCTCCTCTACAGACTTCAGAGAGAATGCAGGCCTTTTGTGCCTCCTGCCATGGACTGCTAACTTGCAGAACTGTGCAGCAATAAACTTTTCAGTATCTAGTACTTATGCACCACATCCTCAGGAAACTCATACAACCCAGTACCAGCTTTTACCAGCCTTTGCCTGTAACAACTCGAAGTAATGCTGCTCATAGTACACCAGCCAGATCAAGTCACAGCAGTGCCTAATTCAGGGGGGCAGAGAATTTCAGTCCTGTCATGTTCCTAGGATATCAGCAATCCAAAAAAGGAATGAGCACCACAAAGCAGACTCTGAAACACTGAGGGGTAGTGAGGGCAAGCAGGATCATCACCTTGCCCAGCTCCAGGTGCTATGGTCCCTGAGATCAGACCCTGAGGTTGTACAGGGCCAGGCTGAGTGGCCCCATGCAGCAACCAGGGGATGGGCAATGAACTGTGACCTGCTCTAGATAGCTTTTCTTCTAGGGAAATGTTCTCTTGTGTATGGAACCAAATTTAATGACATATACTTATGACTCTTCACTTTCACGTTTTTACTTGCTGAAAGCGAAGCTTTTATTTATGCCATCCAGAGGCATTGTAGGCAAAGTAGGGAAGCGTGGAGGCCTCAGTGACCTCAAGGAAGTGTTTTGTTTTGTTTTTCTTTTATGGAGGAAGGTTGTTTTTGTTTGTTTTTGTTTAGATGTTGACAATTAAACTCGGGACTTTTCCACTGTGCAGCATCCTTGGCCATTTTTTAAAATTTTGAGAAAGGCTCTTACAAAGTTGCTAAGTTTCTAAGGCTTGAAAACTTATCCTTTTTATCAGTCTTCTAGAATGCTGGGAATCCAGGTATGTCTCAGCTTCTTAAATTGTCCTGATGGCAGCTTCCTCATCTGTAAAATAAGGTAATATATACTTAGAAAAATCTTTGAAGACCATCATCTGTTAGTAGAAAATATAGACAATGAAAACAATGTGTGCATTTTTAAGCAACATACTACAAACAGCATCTACCAATCTATATTTATTTCATTTTGGCCGGGAATTTAGCTCAGTGGCACAGTGACTACCTTGCAAGCACAAGGCTTTGAACTCAATTCCAGGACCAAAATAATAATAATAATATTTCATATGTGTGACAAATAAACCCTTGAGGTACCAGGGATATGCAAAATCCAACAAGATGCCTCTTCTAGCTCACCCTTGGTTATAAAGATCATGCACTATGCACATAATTACCTAAAGAGGAGAGTGATGCTGGGCCCAGGGCCCACATAAAATATTGTTTTTTAGAAATCTTTGCATGAAACTGATTGTTGGGTAGGATAGTTAAAACCCATTTTGTTTTGGAAAGATTGTTAAAAGCAAGAAGGGACCCTAGAGCTATATGTGTTCAAGCAGGCCTCAGACCCGGTTTATGGAGGAATGTAAAAGACTTACGCAAGGGAAGAGGAAGCCCAGACTGAGAAGGAATGAGGCTGGAATAGCAAAAGGGGTCTGGGGTCAAAGGTCTTTCCTATTTAGTGTCCTGGAAAGTCCACTAAAATTTGAAATTTTTCTAAATCCACAAAATCATGTAAACAAGGTTTTCTGAAAACTTATATTTTAGCTGTTAGGACAAAGTCCAATTTTGAATGAGTTTTCAAGGGTGGCATTATCCATGATTAAAACTATAATTGCTCTAAATCTAAAAAGCAAGATAGCAAAGCTCAGACAACTGGTTTTGTTTTGACCTAATTGTATTTCTCTGTCCTTTTTATCATTGAATATTTTTCACCAAAAAAACTCATCCTGTAACATTTCCAAGGATCTAATGTGAGTTTGGGGCCCTTTATGTTTATTATTATTTAGAGAATTTCTTTAAAAAATATAAAATATTATTCAAAACAAATCATACAACTCCCTGAACACACTGCTTCTGGAGCCTTAGAAGGGACACTACAGGTGAGGGACACTGAAGACTCATCAACTTTACCATCATTTTGCCTTGCTTCTGTCTAGTACCCAGCTCTGCCCAGGCTTGGGGCCCCCTAAATGATCTCTACATGATCTTTCTGCTCCTAACTCCCAGCCCCATAATTAAAACCCAACTACCTTCTTAATTATGTACCTACTGTCCAATTCATGTCACTTAAGGCTTCTATTCAATAAATGTTCCCAGTATTCTCATGTGGACACCAGCCACTCAAAGCACTCTAGTTGTACCATTTCTATTTATGAGGAGGTTCAGAGAGGCACACAGGATACTCCAGGAGTCCCACGCTGTGCCTGTAATCCAAATCTTACACTTGGGCTCTGGCCTCAGACTTGAAGGATGAGTAGGAGTAAGCTAAGTGACATGGTGGAAAAGGATTCCAGACGAAGAGGAAAGAATAAACCAAGAACATGGGAAGTAAATTAAATAAATGGTAGCAGTTATCATGAGAACAAAGGCAAATATTTAAAAAGAAGGAGTCAATAGGAAACACATGGAACTCATTAATGTCCTACCACATGCACACCCACATGCACACACAGTGCTTTCCCTAAAATGGAAAGGGCTCATCTTTCCTCTCTAGATCAACCTGGTACAGAGCTGGACGCCACGCTCCCAGAAGTTTCTGAGTTTCTCAGCACCTCAGGAAGTGTCCTTTGTTGTTACAGGGCCAGAAGCCAGGGATGCAGATCGTGCCCCAGACTACAGATGCTCTTCCGCTGCGTAAAGCAAGTTGGGAGCGAAAAGGACTGGGGGGAAACAATATTTATTTATTTTCCCATCTAAAATTTTCAGCTAAATCATCACATCCTCGGGGAAGCCTTATGAGACCCCCTGTTGCTAGTCCTCAAGATAATGATGCTTGCTGCTTTCCCTGGTAGTTATGTCAGAGAAGTTTGTTACCTCACCTGCATAAAGAGCTTCCCGGAGGGATAATGACATTATAGAGGTGCTCTACTCCTGGGTGGATCAATGCACTGAGATGTGTAGCTGAATCAACTATAAGGAAGAGTGCCCCATTGCAGGTAGATCACTAGGGAGGCATGTATATATTTGGCATGCATATTTCTCACTGGCTCACGTCCTGTGTGCTCTGATTCCCAGCCACCATGAACTAAGCATGCTCCACTATGCTCTTCTGCCATGATATTCTTGCCTTGGAATGAGCTAACCATCCACTGAAACTTCAGAAACTGTGAGGCAAATACAACACTCCTCCTTTAAATTGTGAATGTGGAGATATTCTGTCCTCATGATGGGAAATCTGACTAATACACAGATATAAGACATGAGAGATATTTGTCCCCGTGATGGGAAATCTGACAGACATGAGACAGGTGAGAAGGTAACCCACTGTGTGTCCCTCTCAGTCATGATCTATGATCTGAGGGTAGTACAAGCAGAACTACAGATTTCTGCTTTTGGAACCATTTCAGCTGCTATCAACTAGCATTTTATTCTGTGATTGGAAATTTTCTTTCCAGAACTCCAGTTCGGTGGAGCATTACAGTTCAACACAGGACCATGACCATGAGCATAAGATTTTACACTAAAATGAATTTGAGGAAGGTCAAAATATAAAGATTACTTGACAGTCACCTTGTAGGTAAGTCCTGTTAGCATTTGGTACCTAACCATGCTATAGCACCTATGACATTCTTGTTTAGGAGAGCTTGGGGCCAGAACTCCACAGAAGCAATTGGTTCTCTCCCTAGCCATGGTTGAAAATCCCATTCCAAACACAGCGGCACTTGTGTTCCAGAGCTGGAATCCATCATTCTGCTGTGCTCAGGCCTTTCAATTCTGGTTTCAACCTAATTGTTCTGCATCTCTCTCTTTAGGGTTTTGAGATTGGCCCTCTGAAGGTCTGACTTCCTAGTGTGGACTTCAAAGCATTCAGTGGAGAAGCTTTTCAGATATATGATGGTGGCTCAGTTTTCCATGGCCAGGTTCTGCCCAATTTGGAAGCCATCACCAGCTCCTGAGACACTAATCAACACCAGGACCTAAGCTCTAGGCCAAAATGTTCTTCTTTGTATGAAAGGAAAACAAATCAAACTCCCTCAGAGCATATTCCTTCCAAAGCCATAGGAATTGACATGCAAGCCATTAGGAAAGCCACTCTCAGCCAGGGTGAGGAAAGGGATGTGACAGGAAGAAAATTCACTCACTGGGCCTGTTGGGCAGTACTCATTTCCAGAGATTTTTTTTTTTTAAAGAGCTTAGAGTGAATAGCTTGATAACCAAAGAGGCCAAGAAATTTGGGCCTAGAAACTTTTAGTTTCAGTGGTCAAGAGCAGGTGCTGGGAATACACCTTAGTGGAGACATGACTACATTATGCCTTGGCTGTGAGACACTACGGAAGTTATGGGTGTCCCTTGGGCTATTGAGAGCCATTTCTCAGAGGGTGTCTTAGGGAATTGAATGAGATAATGTCTCTAAATGACTGAGCTTAGCATGTGGCATCAAGGGAGAACAGATATAGGTTGTGACACTTAATTTTCAGTATCACCTTGATTGGCTTGAGAAACAGCTAGGAGATGTCAAATTTTGGGGTATGTCTAGGAGGTTTATGGGGATGTGTGAACTCAGGGGCTATCGTCCCAAGCCCTTTCTTCTCTGGTTCTTGCTTTGCTTTCTGCTTCCCACCTTGGTCTCTGCTTCCTGGTCGCCATGAGGTGAGCAGCTTTCCTCTACCAGGACCTTTCACCATAATTTTTCTTCCTCAGAGCTTGTTAACCATGGACTGAAACCATAAAGCAAAATAATTTCTTCTTCCTTTAAATTGTGTATATCATATATGGCCCTGGCAATGAAAAGGAAACTCACATGAGGGTACTATGTTATTTGTTTATTAGACCATTCACAAAAAACTTGAGCCTGCAAAGAATGAGCCTCCAGTTCCACAAATACTTTCAGTTGAGCACAAGAAAGCAATAAGAGGACAATTGTGACCAACTAGGGGCACAAGGGAATCCATAAGAATTGCTAAGAATGTACTTTAGGTTGTGCAAGGAATTACCAACAGAGTTTACCTCCTCAAGGTAACCAGGAGACATGTGCTGAAAGACTTATTTTTCATCATCAAACCTATATTGTTTGACAATAATATGTATTAAATAAGATGTATTAAAATATTAAAATATTAAAAAATGTACTAGGACAGTGATGGTGAACTTTTTAAAGACAAAGGCTCAAATTGCAACTCAAAATCCATTTATTTATTGTGAAGGGCCGACACCACAATTAAATCTGAATGCTGAGGTTTTAGTTAAGAAAAAACCAACTCACTCATTAAAATCATTTGCTTTAAAAGAAAAATCAATATCATAATATTACTGTACTAAGAAAAAAACTGAATATGCTTGAAGTATTACCGTAGGGTAATTAAATTAATATTGTATACTAATTGATCTTATATTAATTGCTCCTACCTCAAAAGAAGGTACAGGGCACTCTGAGAAGAGAATATATCTTATGATAGTATGAATGTTTGAAAATGTCCACATTCATCATAATACATCAGATGTGTGCATATTTTGTATTTTAATGATAACTCAATAAAAGTATTTAAAACAGTAAATAAATAAAGCCCCATCACAAAGTTGATAAACTTGTTAAGACTTTGAGAGAGAGAAAGAGTAGAGGAAGAAGGTGATAGTAGGTCTTTTTTCCCACTGGTAAGAAAAGACCAACCTCTACAACTAAAAGGGAGAGGATTATTGCTTTTCATTTTAACTCCTTATTTCTTCTTTTATTATAAGAACCCAAAGAAGCAAATTTCCAATTCTAGGCCACATTGTAGGGTTGGAGGAAATGTCATGGTCAAGGAGTCAAATCCCTGCTGGGGAGCTCATAGGGTACTAAGCACCGCCCTGAGCTCCACACTAGATAAGTCTAGGCCACCTGGGCAGCATGTTCAACCCCTTCTGGCTTCTCTATGTCCTCACATCCCCCACGCTTCCGGGTTCTATGTCCTCATGAGGTCTGTGATATTTAAGCCATAATATTGCATCTGAGCCTAAGAAATCAGAAAGTAACCACATGACTTTGTGAAAGGTTAAGCTCAGTTAATAAATTTTTCTCTATTCTACTTTTCTTTTAAAGTAGAATTTGGATGTAGAACTATGCACAACAAAAATATAAAAGGCTTAACCTGGGATCAAGTCAAAATTGGCAGGAGGCCCCAAAGTCTTTACATACAGTTAAAGAAAAGCACAAAAGCCCTACAACCTTGCTCCTTTCAAAGACTGTGGGAGAGAATGATAAAGGGATCATTGCTTCAGGAAGACATCCTAAGCCTGCAAATATATTGGGTGATGAGTCATTGCTTTGAGAGTTGGACACATAGTGAGAGGAAAATGGACAACGACTGCATAAAAATTTGTGTCACCAAGAAACAAACTGTCAAGAGGCTTTAAGACCATTATCAACTGGACCTGCACTTCCAGAACATAATGAGAGTTTCTGTATGATGTGACACAATGATTCTTCCATCACTCACAAACACAGGGCCTACTATGAGCCAGACAGAATGTAAGAATAGTCACAAGAAATATGGCTAGTCACAGTCTCTCCCCACAGATGGTTCGATCCCCAGTAACTGCATATCATACGGGGCGTGGAGACTCACGCCCAGCAGCAACCAGTACCACATACCACAGTGCCGGGCATGGTGGCTCACGCCTGTAATCCCAGCACTCGGGAGGCAGAGGCAGGAGGATTGCTGTGATGTGAGTTTGAGGCTGAGCTCAGGGCCAGCCTGAACTACAAAGCAAAACCCTGTCTCAAAAAACCTGAAAGAAAAAAGTTAATTAGTAATAATATCTGTCAGTTAATAATCATCTATTGAACAATGAGTAGCAAGTTGTTTAAAGCCAAAGTGAAGTACTGTGTTTGAGTGAAATCTGTTTTGGATTGAATCACTCCAGATTGTGGAAGCCGCTTTGTCCATTTTGTGAGGCTCACAAAATACCACGGACTGGGTCATTTACTATTAATAGTCAAGGATCATGGGCCTGAAAGTTTCAACTGCTCTCTGTTTCCAAGATGATGTCTGGAATGCTATATCCTCAAGAGAGGAGGAAGCTGTGTTGTCACATGGAAGAACAGTAGAAGGGAGCAAATCCACTTCTATAAGTCCTTTTCAAATCATTAATCCATTCATTACAACAGAGCTCCCATGGCCTACACTCTGCCCTTGAGGTCCCAGATCCTGACACTGATACACTGCATAAGGTCCCAACAAAAGAACTGTGGGCACACATTTTGACTGTAGCAGTAAGCATTTGAGTGACTGTGATTTATACTCTGGGGCCTTGTAAACAGAAGTGTGGACTATCTGCTGATGTTCTCATTTTTTAAGAATTTAAGATTATATTAGAAATCAAAATGAAGCTTATAAGCTTGTGTATTTACATAAATTGAGGAAAGGAAAGAAGTCTGCAACACCAACTCTTTAACCAGAAAATGGACTCTGTGTGTGTGTGTGTGTGTGTGTGTGTGTGTGTGTGTGTGTGTGTGTGTGTTCAATTTGGATACAAGTAGAAAAGAACCTATTTATTTGTAGTGATAACCATAATTTTCAGTGATCTACAAATGCTGCACAAAATACAGAAATAGCAGAATAGAATTCACTGCTGTGTATTAGCTTGAAGATTTCCAATCAAAACACCTAAAAGAAGGCATTATAGTTCCAAGGCCATATTTTATAACAAAAGATACCTCTGTTCCATGGCTTTTGCAAGGAGACTAAGATGCAGCCTTATGAACTGCCACCATCCCTTTCAGCTAGGTGTGCACTATACTTAGATTCCAGAAAGAAAAATCTGAGAAATTACACAGACATATACTGGTGGGTGGCCAGGTTTAGGAAAACATGTAGTTGCTTCTCCGTGCCCTTATTGCCCATAAAAGAACATTTCACATGGCCAACAGCTCAAATTTATGTGGAGCCTAAGGGGTAAACTTCCAGGACTGTGGAGACTCACTTACACAATTCTCATTATTGTTAATAGAAATTGTGTGCTAACTTCTCACTCAGAACCCCTTTTTGAGAATAAATTGTGTGTGCACACACGCTTGCATGCACACATACAAACCCTAAATATCTCTAATCCTTTACAATGGCCTCTTACAATGGCTTCATATAAGAAAATTATTGCTGCAAACATACATTTATTTCACAAGTTATTTTTCTATATGTCTTTTTCCCCCAATGTTACTTTTTAGATCAACTATATTAAAGAAAAAGTTGGAAAATCTAAAGATTAAGGCCAGGATACAGTTTTAATGATATGTTAGCATAATTATCATTTAACATCTCAAGCATAACAGGGGAGATGCAATGTTTGTCTCTTCCAAATAAAAGCCTGAGGTCTGCTGACACTGTTGACATTTTCTAAGTCTTACAAGAACCTATAGCAGAAAAATATTGACGGAAGTTTATAGTGACACGTACCTGTATAGTACTGTTAAGTTTAAGTAGTGAAGACCGAATGAGACAGAATGTGGAAGAAAGGTAAGTAGTATTTTATGGATGTTTTGAGAGTACTGTCTCTATTGCAAATGAACTGTATGGAATAATGAGTCAAAAGGAGTATATCATATTGGTAGAGATTACGTTATCAGACCTCCTGCTATTCAAACTAAATTAAATATAGAAATTAATTATATATAGATAGATAGATATAGATATAGTATAGATATAGATCGGGAATTTTTAAAAAGTACTAGAAAAATTTGCAATCCTAGAACACTACATGATTCAGCTGTAAATAACATTTTTAAGTCTTGGTAAGATAAAGTGAGTTGTTAAACTAACTGAAAAGTATACCAGGCAGGTCTGGAGGTATGGTAGCCAAGGGTACACAGAGGTGGAGGGCGAGAGGCATACGGCAGATAGTAAGCAGTGTTTTTATTCATAGAAGAATGTCATTACGTAGTCTCTAGAACCTGAAGTAAACTCAGTGCCATAGGTAAGAGAAAAACTGGGATGGTGACTGAAGGGCAGCCTTTTTGCCTCATAAGTTGTGTAGAACTACTTCCTTTTAAAATTAGAATATGACTTTTAAAAAATTAGAATAAAGCATTGAATAGGTAGATGTGTACCCAAGTGCACCTAAAAGATGGCGGATCCTCTTCCACACCTCAATGTTCCAGCCCAAAATTGTCCTGGGGTTCTAACCTATCAAAACTGCAGCTCGAGTAATTCACATTTATCTGGCCATTTAGATGATATTTCTTTTTTTCTATTTTTTAACTGAATTCTTTTTTTTTTTTTTTTTTTTTTTTTAGGTTTTTTGAGACAGGGTCTCACTTTGTAGTTCAGGCTGGCTCTGAGCTCAGCCTCAAACTCCTCACAGCAATCCTCCTGCCTCTGCCTCCCGAGTGCTGGGATTACAGGCATGAGCCACCACGCCCGGCAGTGTGGTATGTGGTACTGGTTGTTACTGGGCGTGGGTCTCCACACCCAGTATAGGTATGTGGTTACCGGGGATCGAACCTGGGCCCTTGCGCTTGTAAGACAGGCACCGGAAACATTGAGCTAAATCCCCGGCCCTTAACTGAATTCTTTATTGGCACATCTTACATACATATCATGATCGCACTCAATACTGAGAATGTGTACTAGTATATGAAAGATTGTATTTCTATTATAAGTTTTCTAGCAAATTATTAGTTTAAACTTATTTTAACTGATATATAAAACAAAAATTACTCGTATTTCTTAGGAGCAATATAATAAGACATAGGTAGGTAGTATCTTTTTAAATATCTATCATTTCTTTATGGTAAAAATGTTCGGTATCTTTTTTTTATTTAGCTTTTAAAATGTCATCAGAGCATTACTGTTATTTTGGTCAGCCCACTGCACAAGAACTTCTTGCTACTATCTAACTATCACTTAAGACTCATTGACCAATATTTCTGCATCCCACAGCCTCACTTCGTCACCTTCTTTTCCCTGCCCTCTGGTAACTTCCATCCTACACTCAACTTCTCCGAGGTCAACTTTTTAGATTCCTAAATGAGATTGTGCGGTACTTGCCTTCTCTGTCTGGCTTATTTTGCTTAACATAGCAATCGTCAATTCCACTTATGTTGCTGCAAATGATACAATTTCAGCCCATTTTTGTGGCCAAATCCATGCATCGTACACACTGCATGTTTTATATATTTATTTATCTACATTGATAGACACTTGGGTTGTTTCCATTCCATTACTGCTGTGAGTTACAGTATAATAAACAGCATATACAGTATGATCAAAATATGTGGTGAATGTTTAATATTTAAAAATAAAGTTTGTCACAGTAAAAAGAACCACATCAACATCAATCCCTACCATAGTACTCAAAATATCTCCTCTCACTTCAAATACACATATCTCATCATTCCTGACAATGTATCTTTTACTGTAATGTTTTTAATATAAAAA
>PVIR01024735.1:0-25582 GCA_004026965.1 Petromus typicus | reverse complement strand
CTCAATGTAAAATAGGGTGAAGGGGGAAAATGTTGAGATTGTAACAAAAAAGTAAGGAAACAAATTTTATGTATATGGGGGGGTGGTAGGGTGGGTAGGGCTATGGGAAAAAATGAGAATTAAGTTGTGTCTTATACTGGTACAAATCCCCATTATGGAGTGCAATCATGATGTATATATTTAATGTACCAATAAAGATAATTTTAAAAAAAGATAATCTGCTTTCCTCCTGGACCAGTTCCAGCACATTGGCATCCACTAAAGGACTGTAATATTTGCCCTGATCTACTTTTATGTACTTGGATCTAGTAATAGACAAGAAGTCCATCCTGAGTGCCTACTCAGTGTACTATAAAGCTGCCAACCTGAGACAGAGACAGCCACTAACTCCCCTCACCAGAGATACCACTGACAACCAACTCTGACCCTTCCCCACTCACCCTCATGTTCCCGTTCAGGGCTCAGCCTAACAGTGGAAGATGAGTGCTCCCTTGCCACAGGGAGGAGGGCCACTCAGTTATCATGCCAGACACAGGGTGAGAGGAGCAAGCAGGGAAACAAAGTCTAGATGAGGCAGGACCAAGGGGAAGTCAAGTACCCATCTTGGAGAGATGGAAAGACTGTGAGCCCAGATTTCAAGCCCCTTGATAAACACCCAGTTATCCCACTGGACTTCATTTATGCTAACTTGAAGACAAATACAAACTCAAAACTAATTTTTTAAGAATTTCAAGAGAGCTACTGTAGAATATTAAGCCTTAAGTATAATCCCTTCCTGAGCATAAGGCTCTAGTCAGTTGAGCTATTCACTTGCTCCTACAGCCCATTTTCCTACCATGCACCAGAAGACCCAAAAAATAAAACTCAATGCCTGATCTCTGAAAACTTACTAAAGGGAACATGAGGAGGTAAAAGCAAGGAAATTGCCACACCATGATGAAACTGTGATTCATTGAGTGCCTAATGTGTGCCAGTGCGCTGTGGTAAGCATCTTTCATACCAACATAATTTTCACAACGACCTCAAGTGCTCGAACTTCTATCTTTATATTTTGTATAATGAAACTGGAGCATTAGAAATGATGTACATTTCTCAAGGTCATAACTAAAACAAAGCAGAAGCAGGATTTGAATACAAAATAGATGTGCCTAAACCTAGTACCCTTCTGTTTCTTTTGTCAGAGAGAGAGATTTGTGCAGAGATTTCAGAGGTCACTAGAACCATCCTATAGGAATTAAGAAACACAATATAGAAGTGATGGATTTGAGATCAGTTTTGAAAATGAGTTGCAATTGGTCTACTAAAAAAGGAATGCTATGATATTGCCATGGAGGGCACAGAAAATTCAGGAAGTTCTTGTGGAGAAAACAAAGGATGCATGATCACAAGCTCAAGGAAATAAACTCTGAAGCAGCCATGGGAATTGGACAAGAAGTGTGTACCACTGAGGCCTTGCACTTTATTCTGTAGGATGTGTGATGGCATGACCAAAATACTAACTTCTCTACAAACCAGACCAGATTTATTCAGAGCACAAACAAGAAAACAATGCCAAAATAACTATCATACTTTTGCAAACCATTTTCAACCATGCCAAGGATTTTTTAAAAGCCCTTCAACAACAAAATAATCCATTCACAATAGCTGCCAATGTAGAGCAAAAGAGGCTGAGAAATAAGTGGAGACACATTAGTCAATGGAAAAGATCTCTAAAAGCAGAAAACATCAAGTGATCAGAAACATAGGCTTTTTTTCTTTTTCTTTTTAATTGATTCTACTGGTATATTTGTATATACATTATGATCATTTTCAGCACTGAGTGTTTGTACCAGTACATGACACATTTTGATTCTCATTTATTTCCCCATTCCCTTGCCATTCTTACAACTCCCTGCCCCCTATATACATAAGCTTTGTTTCCTTTTTTACCATTAAATTTTTTATTTTCCTTCTCTACATACCTCTACCTCCCCTCTCCATAGACCTATTTTCACAGAAGAATGGAGGCAAAGAATCAAAGCTTCTTTCGAAAGCCACTGTAGTGATAGATCATTATGATCTGAACCAGTATTTGAAGTGGACTAGCGTAGCAGATACAAATATGAAATCTCAAAGAGTTACATCACTTAAAATCAGTGACCCCAAACTGGACGGGAGTCAAGTGATGTCAAGTGAATGCTTACTTTTCCTCCACTGAGCTCTCAAATCATGGGCACAAGTACAGACAGGTCTTGTTTCAAATTCCAGCCCCTTTACTTACCAGCTGCATGACTTTGGACAAGTTACTTTCCCTCTACAGGTTTAATAACATGATCTATAATTAAATTTAAAATTTCAACTATAAAAGCATATTAGAATGTCCTAAAAGATATAACAAAGAAATATGTCGCTGGAATAGTACACATAAGAAATGCCAAAAATGCACTATGTCTTCATTCTTACCTGTAGAGTGTGGGTATCGGATGAGCTCCAAATGGTCCCCTTCCTCCTCTTTCCATAACTCCAAAGCCTTTAGTTTCCCTCTTTGCACACATTTTGTGTGTTGTGCACCATGCTGTGTCTTGGAGACCTAATAATCAATCCTGTCTCTTCCTTCAAAGAAGTTTAAGGGGTAAATAGTAGGGCACTTGCCTAACATACGAGGCTCTGAATTCAACATCCAGCACACAACATCAATAGCAAAAAGTTAAAAAATAATAAGTTTCTAATTCTAGGAAGGAAGCACTTTTTTATATTGCATGCTCATGTTTATACGTGAGCAACAGGAAGGAGAATGAAGTTTTCAATAATAGTCTTTATATTAGAAATGCTGGTATGGCTCTGTGTCTCAGAGCTTCCTTAATACTTATAAAGTTTCTATTTGAAAGTAAATTTTTTGAACTTTGAATTACTGACTATGGAAGAAAACATCTTAAGTTATACTGACTAATGCTTTATAGGAATGAGTCAACTGGGAAGTAAGACCTGGAAGGGAATCGGAGTGGAGGGACACAGCAATGACAAGGGCAGGAAGGTGTCAGAGATAAGGTGCCCAGTCATCAGGTGGCACATCTATAGTACCGTGTATCAAGGTAGACTTCTCTGCCCCATATAGTCACTTAATAGTTGAGCTTCGTGGACCAAGATCTAAAATCCAGTTTTGAAGTCTAGAAGTTTCCTAGGGTCTGAATTGGCCAGATTTCCATGTTCCAACTGCTACCCCAAATTCCATAACCTAAGTAATTTTTCCTGGGCTTATATTGACTCTATCAAATCCCACATAAAACCTAAAGACTAAGCACATACTTAATTGTCTTCACTCTTGCATTTAAAAAAAATTCTTAGTCTAAAGTATTTTGACTTTTTTAAACATTATACCCATCCTTCATATTTAAATCTATTAGCTCAGTATGTGAGAATGGTTGTGGTGAAAGCTGAGAACTGTTAAGATTTTCTTTTGGTAAAAATTTCAAAGAAGATGTTCCTTTGAAAATGAGTCTCCTATATCAAAAGTGAGCAGTGATAACCCAATTAAATTAGTCCAGGAGCTACAGCCAAATCATTATGTCCATTCCTTTGCAATGTCTGTTGTTTGAGAGACACAATGTCTTGACATTTCTCTGTGAGAAATAAAGAGACCCCCCTCACACTTTTGAGTCCTACATATGAAATCTGGGACTTTGCCAGCCGCTCAATCACTTCCTGATGGCCCTCAATGCTGAATTGGCATTTATTTGGCTTTGAGAGGGGATCTGAGAGAAGACTGGCTGCTTTCCAAAAGAGATGCAGAAACAGAAAGGGGGAGGATGCTTCCCTTAGCGTCAAGTTTTTTAAGACAGTGAATCTTGTCTCTAAGGCATTTAGGCTCCTCCTCCGCCTAATTCCTTCAGAAGCAGAATCTGATCTGTATGTGGTAGCTGTGCCCCTAATTTTACACACATGGTCACTTAACTTGAACAAATTCAGCCACACACCAGAGAGAGAGAGAGAGAGAGGAGAGAAGTATTTTATTGTGAAGCCTATTCGGATTTCCACTGCACTCAGTGCACATGCTTTTAAGAAAGAAGAGATGAAGAGATGAGGGACATGGCTCTGCTGCTCCCTCCATTGACACCAAGTCTCATGTGCTTTCTCACTGTGTATCTCCCCTTGTTGAATAGATTTCTAGTGTTTGAGGTTGTTTTTAAAAGATATCTCAATTTCTTAAAAATATTTCAATATGTCAGTCTCGCTTCTTCACATGATATACACTCAAAGACAAGGTCTACCTGAGGTTTGGAAAGAAGGGGAGCACTTTCGACTGTCCATGAGCTTAGCCTTATTTATTGCCTTAGAAGAATAAACCCGAGTGAATTATTCTGTATGCAATCTCAAGTCCTGGGTAGCTGCAGTACACCAAGGAGCCAAAAATGGCATCAACTCTCAAAATATCATAGTTAAATAGAAATTTGAAGAACATCTAGACTTTATTTGGCCTTGGTTTCATAGGGTCATGGGGAAGTCTGGCCCAAGGTTCTACTTGCAGGAGATAGAATTTGACCTCTGGAGGTTATGTGGTATTTGGGAGATGAAACGATAGCACTTTGCATTTCATTTATATAAGGCCACTCTTCAATTTTGTATGTGGTGTCTGCAGTAGATCGCAAACAATTATCAAATTTAGAGTGATCATTAGCAATTGAGAACAACAAATAGAAAATCAATCAAGCTACTGCTGGAGGTTTTGTGTGATGCATGCTTCTGCTAATGAGTCTCTGAAAAAACCAGGAGGAGCTCTAGAGAGTAAACTCAAATTCAGTCAATCAATAAATATGTCCCGAATACATTATATCCTTCATGATATATAAAACATGATGTTGGTTGATGTGGCAGAAACAGTATAAACAGTTTTCTGCTCTTTCAGGACAAAAACTAAGTATCATACATATACATAGGTATATATAGATGTCCTTGTGAGTTTGAAGAATGACTTTTAGGAACTCAGTTTGTAAGCACTAAATACAGTTGGCCCTCCAGTTCTGTTGGATCTGTTCCTTAGCCTGTATTAAAAATTGCAGAAAATGTTTCTGTACTAAAATTTTTCTCATCTCATTATTCTTTAAATTATGTGATGTAATTACTATTTACATAACTTCTGCATTGTATTAGATGTTATAATATATTATTTAAAGTAAATGAAAAGGTTTGTATTTTATATGAGACCTACTTGAGCATCTGCAGATTTTGGTATGAAGTGATAATGGGCAATAAAAAGCTACCTTGCTAAGCCTTACAGGATGTCCACAGGATAAAGTGTCAGACTGCATTTTTTAGGGGGTTTTCTGGAATACAGACAATTTGAGAAAGGGGATGGGATGAGATGGGATGGGACAGAGAAGGAAAGAGAATGCACAGGACAGATGAGGGAATAAGAACCTGCAGTTTTGAGAATGGTCTGTCATCCAGCAATATCTGAGGTCATACAAACAAAGCCTTACCCCTATTCATTTCCACTTTCTTATGAAGTTGTCTCTGAAGATAACACTTTTAAGTGGCAAATAGAGCTTTTGGATCTAACAAAAGCGGGGACTTTAAAATAAGAGAAACAGTTCATAATAGAAAATATTATATAATATTAAATGTGCTAATGTTAAGTGTTATTTATGTGGCCATTAGTTTCAGTAACTATGTGTATCTCTGTGTATGTGTTTATTTGATCTCTATGTAAGATAGCTTTAAATCTATTTTTCAACTTAACTTTTTATGCCTAGTTCCATGTATGGAATTCCTTTCTCTTTATTTGCACAAGAATCAAAGAGGTCCAGAGTCTGACAGATGAAGAAGACTTAGAGACAAGCAGTTGGAGGAGAAAGCACAAACAGCACAGCTGGATCCTGCTGAGCAGGGCCAACTCAGCCTCAGGGATGCTGAACAATCCAGCTGCAGGACTGCTCCACAGTTCTGGAGTACCTACACCCAGGGACCTCAGAAATGGCAATCTCAGAAGTGGTATTGGCAGCTTAAAGCTGTATGTGAGCAGACGACCTGGTCTATAATTTTTTAGGGTGGTTCTACTTATCAGGATAGAAATTATGAGGAAACTAATGCCCAACCACCCCTGCAACCAAGTTCACTTCCTAGGACGAAAGAAGCACAAATTAGTTAAAGTATATACTAAGACCCAAAGCCCAGATGGAGTTCTTACTCCAGCGCTGCTGTTTCTCCAGGAATGCTAACCCTCCACAAGGAGGGAACTGCTGGTCACCACCAGTGGTGTCTTTGTGAGGCCTGAGAAAATCATGAAATAGGCCAGTAGTGACAGAGAAGAGGGGTGGAAATGGATTCGGGAGATACTACAAGCTGGAACTGACATATAAGTTTAATTAGAAGTTGGAGTTAGACATGGTGGTAAAAGAAAACAGGGAGTTCCCACAAAGGGGTCTTCAGTATGCCATCTGAGTTACTGGGTAGTCTCCCCTTTGGGCTAGCTATGTGCCAAGGTCAAAAGATTACAGTAAGTTATGCATCCAGGGATGAACTGAGTGAGTCTATTAGAAACAACTCAGAAAGTCAGAATAAGATTGGAGGTTTCCACATGAGATCAAAGAACTCAAAACCGGAAATTTGCTTCACATTGATAGAAGACTATTAGGAGAGTCACACAGCATCACAGCAGTAGTAATAATAATAATATCCAAGTCCTGTGCAAGACCACATGAGATAAGTTCTGTAAATACACATGGCCTGGAACTTAAAGAGGTTCAGTAAGTATTAGTTCCACACACAGTGGAAATAAGTGTCATCCAAAACACAGAGATGATCTCTTTTGAGTCTCATGTCAACTATGTAAGAATGATAAAAGGGTGGTGTTAACTCCATCTTAGAGACAAGGAAACTTAGGTTGCACCCAGTTAACTAATTGTCACAAACCCAGTAAGGAATATTTTGACTTACAACTTATGCCACTCTCTGCCTTACGTTGTAAAAAACAGCACAAGGAGCTCACTCCAACATTCAGGACCTATGGAACAGGAACAGTACCTGAGAAATAAAAAAGAATCACATAAGATAAAATAAATGGCTCACTGTAAGTGGTGAAATAAATAGTGGACTATTTAAACACTGAGTTGTTGATTATCACCTGATAATAAACCTGTGGACACAAAGCCCTGGAAAAGGAACAATCTGAAGGAAAATAACCTGGTAAATAATATATTTTCAAACTTTATAGAGCACATATTTTTAACTCAGAAATGTGTTTAACTTTTATATGGTATTCATTTATTTGTATTGTATTTTCTACCTTTCATTTAAATTATTTTGATAGAAGTGAAATTAAATAATGTCTATTTCTTTATTGTAAATATAGAGGGCCCAAATGACTACTACTGAAAAGATGATAAGTCCCATGTATAACTCATAATTGCAGTTAGTTGTTAATTCTTAGGTGAAACAAATAATGTACCAAATGTGGTTTGTTTAGATTTAAGAAAACTTTTTCCATTCAAACTAACAGCAAAATGACACCACTCTTCACTTTAGTAGCAACTGAATTAGCACAAAGAATCTCATCTTATTGAAAGGCTTCTAGAGAACAAAAAGACAACCTACAATGTGGAAAAAATTTACCAGATATTCCTCAGACAAAGGACTACTATATAGTATATATAAAGAATTTTTAAAACTCAGACTCCCAAATTTAAAGAGCCAACTCAAAAGTGAGCATCTAAAATAAACAGACATTTCTCAAATGAAGAAATAGAAGCAGGAAATAAACTTTTTAAAAATGTTCAGCATCACTGGTCATTGGAGATATGTATATGGAAACAGCACTGAGATTGCGTCTCACTCCAGAAAGAATGGCTGTTATCAAGAAACCAACCAATGACAAACTTTGATGGGGCTGTGGGTAGAAAGGAGCACTTTTTCACTGTTAGTGGAAATGTAGACTAGTACATCCACTGTGGAAATAAGTGTAAGGATTCCTAAAAAAAATGTAGGATTATAGGTCCCACTTGTCCCTGATATTTCCTTGCTGAGTATGTTTCCCAAAAAAACTAAAAGCATCATACCCACACTGATATATATGCACAGTTTGTGATACCTAAATCTTGGAAATAAAAGCCCGTCACCTGATGACTTGGAAAAGATGTGTTTTTTAATAAAATGAAGTATTACCCAATTATAAATAATGACAAACTTGAGTAATTTGTAACTAAACGGATGCACATTGAGGCTATACTCATAAATGAAATAAATAGGACGCCCATGTACAAATACCAAATCGTTTCTCTATATGAGAAACTGAAACTGTAAATGAGGACCCAAAGGTGTGAGGACCAAACCATATGATAGATAATGTGAAATAAAAGGAAAACATTCAAAAGAGTAGGGGAATGGGGGGACAGAGAAAGGAAAAGAAAGGGAAGAAAAAACTAAAGATATGAGGGGAAAAAAGGAAATAAAGCTGAAGTATGTAGGGGGAGGGGAGATCACGGGAATGGGAAAAAATAAGAATCAAAATATGTTCATGTCCAGGTGCAAATGCTTAGTGATAAATTTGATCATAAATTCCACCTAAAATGTAGCAATAAACTCAATGCATTTTTAAAAATTAAAATAAAATAAAAGCAAACACCAGTCTTCACTTTATTTATGCCAAGGCCCTAGGAAAGGTCATTTTCAAAGCTACACCCAAGAGTGTCGGAAATTTTCCAAGAAAAAACATTGAAATTTCAGAATTTCTCATTTGATTACTACTACTGAATCATTCCTCTGGACTTTTAAGATTATTAATCCCTGACAGTTCTTATCAGCCACTGATTTTACATGTGATCCATGTGTATTTCCAACATTATTTTTATCAACTTTGTGAAACTGTTTGCTTTTTGCAAAATTTCCCATATTCTACAAAAATTCCCCCTATGTTTTTTATTTTGTTGTCAGATATTTGCCACATTGGAAAACCAGCAGAAACCAACAGAAAAGGATGCTAATTATGTGACCAGAGACAGACACTAATGGAGAACGAGGCTAATTTTGTAGGAGACCCTTTTATGATATACTAACTTGTCCTTGAAACTAAGGAAACTTAGATGTTATATACTAGGATTGTAAAAAGTTCTATAATTACTTTTTCTTGTGTCTACATAGTAAGGCTGGATCAATATGGGTCATTTCTGAAGAAACTATGTAAGTGATGTACAAGACTTGCCCCTTCCCATCGTCATTAACATTTCAATGAGAAGTCAAAACACATCTCCTGGAACCAGGGGGAAAACATTAGGGGAATATTCAGTAGTCTTAGTAGGGAATCATCAAAGTATCTCAGATTATCTCAAAAACAGCCTAGTCACAGGGCTGACCTGGCCTCTTCACATCACTCCTCACCTTATAAACATTACCACAGCTACTCAGGCCCTCATCCTTCCATATTTCCTGATATCAACTGGACACAAAACTTGACTCTCTCTCTTAGCAGAAAAAATATAGAATTAGTACATCAGAGGAAGAAAAATCATTAATCTTGTCCAGTATGTTCCATAAATAGGGAATTGTATATGTGTACCTATAAAAGGCAGTTTAGGAGAAAGGAATGTATACCTTCAGATATGGTGAATCATATTATCAATGCTGCTGGTAATTCTGACAACCAGGATGTCAATAAGATTAGAGCTTTAGACTTGGAGGTCAGGAAGCAATTACTTGGATTAGGCTCTTCCTTTTGGTCACCACATCTACAAGAGTCTCTCTTGTGAATTTTTAACTGATGAAAAGATTCTAGTTGAATGAGTCATCTTCTTTCCAGGCCAAGAAATAGAATTGCTGAAATCCTTAGGGTAATACTTTAGAGGAGTTAAAAACTGAAAACTTGCAATTCTAGCCAATCACATTCTCTACAAGGCTCATGGAGACAGTTTCCCAGCTGACAAATATGGTGATGGCTTGAAATAGACAGCTCTGGAGATAATGAAATCTGTCACATTCATATGTACTATTTCTAGTAGATTCCAAAAAAATATCAGAGATAGAAAAACAAGAGTCCATTTCCAAGATTGGTATATCTGGGGAGAAGCCTGCAGAATATTAAGCATATGTAAACTAAGTTTTGGTTCCTAAATGCTACATAACATTATCATCAGTAAAATAACATTCTAGCTATTGAGAATGAGTAAGAGTAATGTATGTTCCAAGAAGGATATGTACTGCAATATAGAGGTAACTTAGAAAACATCTTCTAAAAGAATAAATAACAATCAATATGAACAAAAACATGTTATCTACATATAAAAAATGCATGAAAACATATTTTATAATGACTCTTTTGTCAGGACATTGTTTGTGTGTTTCTTTCAATTGAAAAATAGACAACCCAAATGAAATAAGACTGAATAAAAACTAATGAAGACAGTGAAGAGAAAGAAAAAAAAAGAATCTAATTGCAAAGAGTTATCATGGATAGCCATAGAAAGTAATTATTTACATTTCCAGTAAATAAACATATACAGAAATCTAACTAGAGAAAAACTGAAGAATGTATGTGAAATATTTACCATAACTACTATGTTTGTCTCAATTCATTCTTTCATCATCAAATATTTATTTTTTTCTAACACAAAATACACTTAACCCTCTACAAAGGAGACAAACTAATGCTCCATCCAGCCTAAGTACTCTTAGTCCAACTCAAAAGTTCTTTCTGGATAATGTTCAGTAGTTTCATGTGGTCCACAGAAGTATGACTTTTCTTGATCCTAACGTAAAGACACGTCTTGAATGATATTTGCTTTGTGGCATACTGGTTAACTGAGATATATTTCTCCCATCTAATCACATCTCTTATAGGTTTGTTTCTCTTTTTTTTTTTTTTTTTTTTGAGACAGGGTCTTGCTTCATAGTTCAGGCTGGCTCTGTGCTCAGCCTCAAACTCACATCACAGCAATCCTCCTGCTTCTGCCTCCCGTGTGCTGGGATGACAGGCATGAGCCACCATGCCTGGACATCGAACCCGGGCCCTTGCGCTTGCAAGATAAGCACCGGAACCACTGAGCTAAATCCCCGGCCTCCTAGCTTTGTTTCTTCAAGCCTTTCTTCCAAGGCTCTGAATTTCAAATTCTAGAGAAAATACTTTTTCTTTTCTGCTTTATAAACTTACCACTTCACTCCTGAGCTCATCTCTTTCTTGTGGTATCTCATCAAACATCCAATAACATCATGAACAATTGAGAGTTTTTCAAACTCTTCTCATTGCAATATAAGTTCATTGTATAAATTGTTTGCATACTTAGTTATTAGTACAATAGTTTATGAAATATTTTACCATAACATAATTATGGTATATAATTCTTATTATAACATAATAAGAATCATCCTCTCTCCAGCTTCTAATACTAGTTTTAGAACTTTTCTTTGATGAATTAAGCTAATGCCATGTGTTTTAGGTTTCTCTAGTGATGCAATCCCACCTTCATACAACTTCCATATTGGTACAATAGTTCATACAAGAAATTGCCCAACAAATCAACCTCCTCCACTTAGTGAGTTAGTTCACCATAAACTCACTACCTGCTCATACCAAATCTCAGACATATCAGCAAGAGGTCACCCCTCTCCACTCAGTGACAAAGGAGGCACCCTTCCATCTGTCACTCAGCCTGACCAGCTATGGAATAGCTTAAAAGATCTGAGTACTGAATGTGTAAGGCTGAGGGCCAACCCCTAGCACATGTTGACAATTAAAATTAAGTCTTATTGGACTTTTGGTCTCCATACCACTTTTGTGGAGGCAACAATGACATCTCTTCATGCATCATTTTAAAATAATGATTCAAAAGCTTTTGTGGGTTATGGTTAAAATGACCAACTATAGTGACCAATCCTGATTCACTTAAGATTAAGAGGATACCCAGACACAGGGCTTTCAGTACTAAAAGTACAAGAGTTCCAAGCAAACTGAGACAAGTTGGTCACCCTTGTCATTGTCCTAGTAGAAAAGCAGATAAAAACAAAAAAGACACCCATTTTTTTGTAAGTCATATACAGCATCATCTTCGTCTTCCTTCCACTGTGAACTGACATGGCCTACTTTCCAAAAGAAGATACAAGCTTCTGGATGAACAGCCTGGCCTACATTTCTATGTGACCCTGATTAAGTAAGAAAGTTTTCCTATCCTCTTTTAAAATTTAAAATACATGCAGACCCTTTTCCCCAAATGAAGCATGTAGATGCAGTCATAAAATGATTCAAAGAAGGAAATTTTAAATCAGAACCCCTTTGGTGAGACTCTCTCCCCCCAAAAGACAGCCAGGCCATGATCTGTACCTTGAGTAAGAATTCACTAAGGGCCTGAGGAAAGATCTGCTTAGGGCCTTAGAGTTATGATGGAGGAGGTCAATTTTCAAAATAAACGTTCATTATATTTTTTTTGCTTTGAAGAAAAATGCTGCTTGGCCTGAAACAAATTAAGAGTGCTCAGGCTTTTTATTTGGGGCATTTTTTTAGTTGAATATTATTAAAAATAATTACAGGCTGTGGATTTAATCTAAAACACAATCAGCACCCCAAGGTCCCCTACAGTGAGTTAAGGCATCCTCCTCTCAAAATTCAAAATTAAGTGGAAATTCAGATTAGTTTTGATTTATAACCACATTATGAACTATTTAATATTTTCAAGAAGTCATTCCCTGTGCCCATATTAAATTAATTTACAACAGAATATTATATAATTTATATATGCATACATATAATAAATTATAGCCCAACTATATAATTCTACATGTATAATTAATTACAATAACCATCTACACTTTAAGCCTACAATTAGATAACCCTAAAAGACAACCCTGTTAGCATTTTTTAATAAATACTTGTGTTTGGAGCTGTTTAACAGAGCACCTGATAGCTGATAGAGCAGTGTTAACATCTGTTCCATTATTTCCAGAGGACATTGGCTGAACGCAATACTATTCACATAAAATATGCATTTGTTCTTGACTGTCAAGTACCTCTATTATTTTATTAAAAAGTCAAAAAAGAATATAATCAGACTTCATAATTTATGTGTGACATTTTCATTACAGAAAACTTTATGCAAAATTGAATTCTAAAATTTAATTTCCTGTGATGTTTAAATTACTTACTATCTGGCTCCTCTCCAAACATCGTGATCATTGAAGGCCCCATATGAATTCTATTAAGGATACATTTTGCTGCTGCCAGAATATACAGGGTATTTTTCTAAGTAACTCTAAGAATATGCTTCTTAAATATATTTTGTGCCAGTTTAAATAGTTCTCACACACAGGAAAGAAAAGCAGGATCTTTTCTTTTCTCTTTTTTCTTTACAGCCACAGACAGATTTTTCTCTGCTTCTCTCCTTCCCACCATGCCTGTGACCTCTTATTCCTGACACTTTAACCCAAAAGAAGCCAGGCTGGTCCAGCCTTGTCAGTTAGGGCTCACCACGTCACAGGATGATACCAGGTTCCCTCTGGCTTTCTCTTTCTTTCAGGAAGTGCTGAAAAAGAGACTTTGTCCGGAGGAGCAGAGCCCACAGTGGGGAAGCCTGGCTTTCTCTCTCTCTCTTTGCCATCTACTTGATACGATGGCAAGCATCTCCTTCCACCAGTCCCTGTGGTTGCCACGTCAATGGGAACAACTGACTTAGCATGATCATTCCCAAGGTGCTTTAAGAAACCTGAAAATGTCATCATACTTCACAGCTATCAGGGGATACAGGACTGCTTAATAATGAGCAGTCATTTAAATAATGAGCCTTTGAGGGAAGAAGATTACCACAAGCAGCGTTACCTTAATGTAGTCTCTGGGGAAGAACTGATTTCCAAAATGGCATTTTAAATGGGGAAAACATGCACCCCCACCAGTGGTGGGGGAAGGGAAAGTATGAGCCGATGTCAATCAGCTAAGGTGTGGCAGGATTCATTATCCACGCCTGCACAACAATCAGCCATGCAGCACTGAGCCAGCAAACCTTGGATTTCTCCAGCTCTCCATTTTACCAAAGGGAGATTTCATGGCCATGCATCCTGCAATAAGTTTCTCACACAAAGGGAATAAGACACGACTCCTGCTTTAAATGTTCACCATGCCATAGAAGAGAAGAATGCTCTACATTTGGGAAATTATAGACTTGACAAAGTTGTTTGACATGTTTCACTTGATGGTCACTTCCTTGCAAAGAAGGTATTTCAGTTTAACTTCATCTAAGGAACAATAAACCTAAGACTAAGTGGAGTGATTTTTTTTTCCTAAAAGTTATGCCTAAAGCAATTATCTTTCCTCAAATGTTGAGTTCCTGGAATTCAATAGAGGAAATCAGGGAGTTGTGACTCATTTAAGTCCTAAGTATGGGCACAGAGGAAGAGCAGCTCTGGATTCTGTTCCAACACTTCTTGATGGTCTTCTGGGTGTTTCAGGGATAATCCTGACATGATGTCACTTACAGCCCTCCTCATCTGTCTGTGTGAACGCTTATCTGATCTGATCTGCGGGTTCTTGAGGAAGCGCTCCTTCTACCCTCATTCCTCCAGCTTTTTATCACCTTGCCTGAAGTTTGACTTTCTGTCCCATCAAGTCCTCTCTTTTAAAAGCTTACCCTAAGAAAGTTAATACATCTAAGGTGTAGTAAGTTCGGAAAGCTCCACTGGGGTGAATAGGTACCATTCTCTTAATCCACCAAACAGGCTCATAGACACCAAAGGGGAGATACAAAGTGTTTGTCAAGTGTCTCCAGGATAATTGCTACACTTTCCCACTTACCATACTGCTTCCTACACATCAAACTTTTATATCCACCATATTAATAAGTACAAAATGTAAAGTGAGAGTGACAAGGAAAAAGACAGAGGAGACTTGTAGGGGTTGTTCTTTTTTTTTTTTTTTTTTGTAGGGGTTGTTCTTTTGGTAGAGTGTTAACTTTTACTTTTAGCAGCATAATGCAAATGCTCTGACAGCAGAAACCCATCCACCTACTTACTACCCAGTAATACTACCCAAGTACCTGGATAGTACTACCCAAGCTCCCAAAGGGCAAACTGAGTGTGGTCATGAACAGGACTTACACTCCTCTACAAGACTGGTCATCTCTCTTGATTGCCTTATATATATCACCTCCTGCCAGAAGCCTTACCTGACCCCTTTGGACAGGACAAGTTAATGGCCTCAGAGTGTGTCCACATCTATTTCTTGGACCTACCCTTTTATACTACTCACATTCAATCATCATAGCTAATGGGCTTGGTCACTGGCCAGTGCTCCCTGCCCCCATCCTGTCCATCTGTGGGCACCATGAGCATGGAACTCACAGCCTGCAGTAGTTACTAACATTTGTTTAAGATTTGTCTCATCTTCTATCCAATATATCTCTTTTACTGGATTCCAGAAAAATTTCTCAGAAGAGCTGTCCATATTCACTGTCTCCACTTCTTATCCCACTTTCCACTCGTGTTTTTGTTTTTGTTTTCTTTTGCAGTAATAGCAATTAAACAGAGCCTGTTCAAATGGTAGGCAAGGGTACTATCACTGAGCTACACACCTAGTCATCCTTTTAGAATTTTTTATTTTTACATAAGATCTCACTAAGTTTCCAGGCCAGCCTTGAACTTGAAACTTCCTGGCTCTGTCTCTTAGGGAGACACCATGTCCAGCTTTCATCCTCTCTTACATCCACTCTGTTAAGCTTCCTTCCTCCTCTACAGTGAAACCTTTTTTGTAAAAGTGACTGATGACCTTCACATCCCAAATTCAATGGATATTTACTACTGTTTCCACTAATCCCAGAGACACTGGACACACAGGACAACTTTCTGCCCCTTGAATATTCTCATTTAGACTCTGAGTACCTCTTTCTTAGGTCTCCCACCATACTTAGCAGAAATTCTTATGCCCTTTGCTGCTTCCTCCTCATCTCCACAACATAAAAATGTACCCACAACAAAAGTCTCAGACCTCTCTGTGCTCATGTACTCCCTGAGTGGTCTAATCTCGGTTCTGACAGCACCAGATGGGTACCTCTAGTATCAAATTCTTGAACATCAGACTCCTTTTCCTAATTTTGCATCCAATATCTTTACTTGGAAGCCTATCAGGCATCTCAAATCTAGCATGCTTAAAAAACAAACAATATATGCAAAATAAAATGTTTTGCTTCTTTTTATCTTTCTTATCTCAAAACAGTGGTACTGAGATTGTTTGGGCTAAATATACACGTGGCAATATGCTCTTAAGCACCTACTTCCAATACTTCAGCAAACCCTTGAAATATATCCAAAATCCAACCACTCTTCATCACATCCACCAAGCCACAGACTCCCAGTTACCCATCTCTCATCTCTGCTGCTGCAATAACTTCCTTTTCCTCTCCACCCTATCTCCACATAGTAGCCAGAGGGAAATTTTATAACAAGAGAAAAATCATATGGCCCATCTGCCCAAAACTTCCCAAAGGTGTATCTAAGCACAGCTTCTACCACTACCCCTGCTCTGCCCTCCCCAGCCCAGCTTCTCCTCGGGCCCTTACTCTTTCCCTGGAAAGCTCCTGCTTCAGATCTCTTACTTCCTTCAGGCCTCCATTTGTGTCATCTTTTAGAGAGGCTTCCCCTGATCTTTTTACAATAGCTTTCTCGTCTTTACTTTACTTTGATTACTACAACCTAAGATATTTAATTCTCTTTCTAAAATTGTCCTTCTATCTCCAGGGGAGCAAGGATTTTGCTGTTTTGCTCACTACAAAATCACCAGTGTCTAAATCAGTAGGCCAATAATAAGTAAATGAACTAGCGAATGGATGGATTAAAGGAAAAATATTGTATCTTTATGACCTTTACCAAAGGGCTTCCTTTCAGAAATATGAGAACTAATTTTTTCAGTCAACCTGAGTGAGATTTAGTGGTGGTGATGGAGGTAGAGACAGTGGTTCTTTTTGCTTTTAGTCTTCATGTTAAACTCAGAACTGCTCACTATTTAACCTTGCCAGCAAATGTGGAGTTTTCACTTCTGCTGCTCTGATGTCTGTGGCAGCATCAACCAGGAAATGAACTCTTAAGCACAGCATCTGCTGTGCACCCCTCACTTACAAGCCCACAAATGAAACTCCAGCTAGGTGATCTCATGTCTCTAAAATACGGTTTCAACCGATAACTGGAGGCTGGTGCTTACAGAGCATCCTTCTGCCTGATGTTACTTAATTTTGAATAGCTTTCAAGGTTTATGGCACTCTCGTCTTTTACTTAATCAGAAAATCATGTGCTCGAGTACTTACTTAGCAACTTCAAGCAACACTTGTTATAAAAGTCTATTGAGGGATTTTCTGTGTTTTGACCTCAGTTCTTGCCAGGCCAAAAGAGACAGGATTTTAAAAAATCTTTTGCAATGAATGGTTATCATTGTCAGTATAAGTTCATAAGCTAAAGGGACTTGTTGATGGAGAGAAAAACAAAGTAAGACATACTGGATCCAAACTGACCTGTTTATGAACACAAGGACAAAAGTATGAGAGGAAAGAGAGGGTATCTTCTTTTCCCAGAGGACTGAGAGGGAGGGAACCAAATCAGATCTCAGAGCTCCAGTCTTGCTTCCTGTTCCAACCATCATGATTTCCAGGTACTCAGCAGGGGTGGTGATCCAAATGTTGAGCCTTGTGGTTGAACCTTGTGAAAGGTGATTAATATTCCAGAACAGATGCATTGCCCACAAAACTGGCCACTTCCAAGAGCACCTGACCACTGAGCCAGGTGCAGGTTGGTCCCCATGACCTCAGAGAGTCAGTTGCAGCTCAGATGTCAACAAGTGGAGCAGCAGTCACCAGGGCAGGTGACTTTATTGATGGAATTGAGTTTACAAATTACCCTCAAGACACACTAAAGTGAAATATTGAACCTTTCATTTCCAAGCATCTGGATTTTAAAGAAGGAAAGACAAAACACCACCATTCATAGTAGCCATATCCTAACTACGATTATACACATTTGGAAGTAGACTGAGAGCATATAGGATTGCTTATTGTGAAAGTTTTTTGGGTAGATTCTGTTTTCCTGTTTGTTTGGGGTTTGTTTTGTACCAGGGATTGAACTTGGCACCTTGTGCTTGTGAAGCAGGAGCTGGAACCACTGAGTTAAGTCCTTGACCTGGGTAGATGCCGTCTTAAAACCTCATGCTGCTGTACTTTGGAGAAGCAAAATCAAGAACAGAGAATACTTCTACCTGGAGAGAAAAATTCCAAAGAGCATTTATAGGTGGTTCCTGATGTGCCTGGCTGGAAGCCTTATAGTTCAGTACATCCAGGTTTCTTATTTTCCTATTAGATTAAGACCCAGGAGGAAGCAAGGGTGTGAACCTGCTTCTTCCTGCATGCCTCTGGGTCTAATCAGAGGTGGAAGGAACATCACCAAGGGAGGGTGATCTGTGAGCTGAGGAGCACATAAAACAGTTGCACTATAGAAGGGACCGGAATGATCAAGGCTATTTTAACTATTCAAATTAGTCTTGTTCTCAGAATAATCCTTCCATTCACCCATGCTGCTGTGTATATGATAAAGCCAACTGAGTGATAGGAAAATTATTCTATTAATGAGTTGCTGGCAAAAAAAAAAAAATCTGACACCAGTACTGTCCTAAAGATTCACTATTTAAACTTTCAATTTTTCTAGATCAACCCCTTCTATTTCTGAAGGGGGAAAAAAAACTTGGATGCATTAAGTCTATATTTTGTCTATGAAGCTTAGAACATTATCATAAGACCCTGAAAAACCTGTGAAAAGCTGACACCCTCAAAAGTTAAGCACTCTGGGCCAGAGTGACACAGTGCTTGCCTCAAAAACATAAAGTTCTGAGTTCCATCATGAGTACCACAATAAATAATAAATAAATAAATAAATAGTTAAATCCAGACACTCCCATCCAGAAAATTAAGGTAACATACATGCTGACCCAGCTCCTGAGAGTGGTAAGAGTTACATGATGTCAGTCCAGGGCAGACTGATGAGCCAAAAGAGCCCAGACAGTACAAAGCCTTTCTACTAGACTTTGTGGAACTGCTGGAATGACTGACAGATGGCATCAGGCTGAGTTATTTTTTTAATAATCCCATATTATTTTTAGTAATGTTAATATATCAAACACAGGAAAAATGTAGTACATGGAGAATTTCTTTTTTTTAATAGGCCCCTGTTTGCAGAATGTATGATCTGTAACTGTGCTAAGATACGAGGAAGGCCTTCCTTCACTATTAAGTTTTGTTCTCTTACTTGGCTTCACCTCAAGCATAAATAGTGCTGTTCAAGGGAAATACATCCTATATGCTGTTTGACATCCTAGAAAGACAATATTCTTTCTGAGAAGATTAATGTACTTCTCTATTTGAGACTCCATACATACCCATAATACCCAGAGAAGTCTGTTGGGCCCTGAGAAATATTGTATTTGTACTGAAATGTAGGTGTCTTCTATGGAGCCAGAGTTAGTTCTCCCTATTCCAATGAAGAATTGGGGAATAGTAGAAACAATACACATAGTCACCTCCTAATATAGTAGAAATTTGATGTGTATTTGGGCTATTCAGTTCTTTTTCACTTGAGGAATTTCTCATTTTACAAGGAATGAGCCAAAAATGTATCAGTGCCTTCTCAGTGCACGTTCCAGGCCCAAGGCCTAGGCTTGAGATGAAATGAAGTACACTACCAATGGAATGACAGAGACAAGTAAATAGGAGCCCTTGCATGAATACATACTTTTTTTTTTTTCTTTTGACACAGGGTCTCGCTTTGTAGTTCAGGCTGGCCCTGAGCTCAGCCTCAAACTCACCTCACAGCAATCCTCCTGCCTCTGCCTCCCGAGTGCTGGGATTACAGGCGTGAGCCACCACGCCTGGCACTGTGGTATGTGGTACTGATTGCTGCTGGGGTGAATCTCTACGCCCAGTATTGTATGTGGTTTCTGGGGAATCGAACCTGGGCCCTTGCGCTTGTAAGACAGGCACCAGAACCACTGAGTTAACTCCCCGGCCCATGAATACATACTATTAAGGCACAGATCACAGTGTCATCCAGCTTCAGTCATCCAGACGGGACAAGGGGACAGGCTCAGCACTAAGGCCGTGTTTGGTGAATGGCATTGCTGGAAACCCAGCAGCAGAGATAGTGGCACTAGCAGCTACAGAGTCCCCCATCTGCGTTCTGGATCAGCATTCTTACTAACAGATATAACCAACTACCTATGTGACCTTGAGCAAGTGATTCCCCTCCACAGCCCTGAATTTGAAAATGAGGGCTTTTTAGCTAAACTGACTCTACAGTGCTTCTAAGCACTATCAACATATCTTTATTGAATACTGAAACTGATCATTAGGCAATTCACAGACCAGCCTCCCGAGGTCCTGGAATTTGGATGAAAAAGCCAGCACATATCATGTTTCAAAGTGCAGTCTCATTTGCTAGAAATAATTGTGTTCTATGACATCACTGTTATCTCTTGTCCTCAACTGGCATTGTGAACAATGCTTGCTCATCCCTATCAAGGAGAGGTACCACATCACTGTGAGAGACAAATACAAAGGGGAAAGTTAGCAGTTTGTGATGCCCATTAAAAGACTACTGTGTAGGAATTGACCCAGAGGTAAAGTTATGATTTTTATTACAGATGAGAAAATTAAGAATCAAAGCCTTTAGCTATCTGTCTGAATTCATAAAACAAGTGAATACGGAGCAAAGAGTCAATCTGTCTTTTCTCTGTGAGTTCAGGGCTCTGCCTAACACCCTAAAAGTAAATCTGACATAAGAAGAATCTGTCTCCTCCCTGATTATCAAGCTTTCTCAGTCTAAATGAGCTTCAGCATTAAAGTAATTGTCTGCTTTAAAATTAGGCAGAAGTTGGCTTTGCTTGAATAACAGAAAATTCCTAATAAAGCTCATGATGAGTTTCCCAAGAGAGTAGAGTCTTAGAGGGGATTTCAAAGATGGAAAGAAAGGCGGTCAGATGCATACCAAGAATGAAAAGACTCAATAAGGAAAATACACATTCTTGTTTCCCTATGCCCTCCTTTTTAAATAATCTTTCTTATTAACCCAATTCACTTACTAAAAACAGAAAACAGAATGAAAGCCTAGCATCCTAATGTATGTGATGCTCTTTCAGGAAACTACCAAATGTTTATTAAGGCCATACCATACATGAAAGTAAAGAGGGAAAGCATGAAGCCTGTTTCACATATTGTTACAAATCTGTAATGTTAGAATAAAGGGAAAACTGATTCCTACCAATTATGAAAATGTACAGGATTAAATCAATTGCTCTGCCAGATCTGACCAGCATCTGGTCTGCAGCAGGGACCAAATAGATCTCATTTGGGATATTTATGAAAAGTAACTTCTAAAACATAAATCAGGACTATAAAATCATCATCTGATTACCAAAAATTTTAAAGGCAGAGAAGAAAGTGTATTCAAGTGTGAAATATGGTTTTGGAGAAGGGAGGAACCGGCAGCTTTAGCACAGAACAAGAAACAAAAACTTGAACAGACAGAAGAAGCAGGGATGAACGTCTGAGACAGAAAAGTTGGGTTGTGTCATCCTGGACATGGAGCCGGAGGGCGTGTCACAGCAGCCGGCTATCCATTTCCCCATTCTTTCAAATCCAGTCCTCTCATGTCAACTGATCTTTCAGGTCAGCCAAGAAGAGGCTTGGGGTTTGACTTCTCCACATAATCACTTTCATTTGCTTGTAAGCCCAAGGAAACCTAAAGGGCAAGTTAGGAACCCACGAATCAGAAAGGGGGCAAATGTCTCTATATCAATTAAGTAAGAAATGTAGACAATGGAGTTTTATTTAAACACAGTTATGGTTTGTGACACGTTTTAAAAGATTTGGACTGCGAAACTGGCCTATGATTCTACATCAGGAGGATGGCATAAGTGCTTTGAGCTTTCCTATTGCTCATCTTCTGTCCATCATAAAAAATTCAAGTTATAACAAGATCTTATTTTCTTGATTGCAAGGAATGTCTAATTTTACTCAACCTAGAAAATTTTCTATATTCATCTGATTTTTTTCTTATATAATTTTAAAGACCTGTATTTCCATTTTCCTCAATTTATAAAGAGATTCATAACAATCTGTTTTTCTGCATGGCAGAAGGATTCTGCATGTGGAGAAGGATTCTTCAAGGGGGAGAAAAAGATCGCTGACCATAACTATCTTTTTAGAAATCTTTTCTCTGGTCACACACATGAACAGTTCATAACTCATCAAAAGTTGAAGTTTTCTAATCTCAATAGATAAAATTAAATGAAGAAATCAATTCCTTTGACATTTTTAATTCTACAGGTTACATTTACAATGAAAAAATAAGGTTATGTCCTCTTGGAGAGAATATATAGTTTAGACAATGATATAAAAAATATAAAGAGGTTATTTGAATGCGCCATGGTAATAGATGTGGAAGAATTAGTTTCAGAGAGTGGTGGTGCAGAGAGTGGGAGATCAAGAACAGTTTCTTGGAAGAAATGATGATTTCTGCTCTCATCAGCTGGGGAAAAATGGCTTCGTGATGAGGAAGGGGCTTTCAGACAGGGGGGAGAGCCTGCATAGAGCCTAGTGGTAACCACAACACTTGGGGTATGGAGAGCGAAAAGGGGTCCGGTGTCTCTGGAATAAAGTGGCAAGTGAGGAAAGGAAGATGCTCTAGAAGCTGCAGAAGGCGGGGAGGACCTCAGGTGCCATGTAAAAAGGGTGATATATCTTTTCTGAGGGAAATTCATTTGCCACATGGAAGGCTGACAGCCACTGGTATTTGGAAAGTCTAGAAGATTCTATTAATTGTAAAGAGACAAGATTGGTCACATTTTCCTTCTTAGTAACTGTGGCTCAAGGTCTTTGTAAAGTACCCAGAGCCAAAAAAGGGCCTAAGAAGCTACAGAAGACTAAAACTAGAAGAATGAATTGGTAAGATTAGAATTGATCTGGCAGTGAAAACAGTAATATAGACTCGGTTACCAGAAGAAATTCAATCCTATCTTATTTTCTATAAGCAGTTGCTGACGTTTGTTTGCTGATTTTGAATTAACATGAGATAGACAACCATTTTCAAATTTCTGGTTAGCTTCTGCTTATCTGCCTTAACAAATCAGTCTTTAAAAACTTAATACCTTGAAATTATACGGCAGTCTACTGTCCAGTATTTTCTTGGACTTTCTGTCATTTGCTCTCTTCTTATGGAGATAGATATGCATTATCTGCACCAAATTTTAGGCAAGAGACTCCCCCTGGTAGTATCTGAAATAGTAACTTATGAAGAAAAAACTTGAACAGTAATGGCTTAATAATTTTTTATACTTTCAGGAACCTAGAGTCTATCCACAAAACTATATTTTATAGATTTCAATGCAACCCAAGAGTTCAAGAAAGAAAGCAGCTTTATATTCAGAGACAAGAATTTAAAAATCAGTTACTTCTTAGCAATAATAGACAATTTAATTTATGTTCCCCTTATCTCATCTGTAAATTGAGAGTAATAGATATTCCACACAAAGAATTAAAAGAAATAGAAGACAATTTTAGCAATCTAGTTCATTCAGTATGTATAAAAGCAATGGTGGCTAACGCTAATATGATTATTATTCTCAAGCAATTTACACCCTTTGTTCCAAAGGGTAAGAGTAAAATATTTTCAGTCAATCTACAGAAAGGCTGGTCCTGTATGCACTTTAACAGGTTTCAAAATAACAAAAGTTCACTTTTGGCCTTATCACGACATATCTGTGCTTGACAGGCACATAGTAACTAGCCAGAATGATTTCCACTGCTCCCATGAACTATTTTATTATGAATTTCCTTCTGCTGATCAGAAAAGATACAAATCATTGATCATTGACAATTGTTTTTCTGTGCTTGGGATGTGATTCAATGGTCTACAATGTTGGAAAAGAGATGATTAAGAGAGAGAGAAGTGACAAAACAGATGCTGAATAAAAAAATACAATTTCCCATTGAATAAAGTAGCAGTTGTACCCAGGAGAATTAGCTACACAATACATTCTTCTCTCAAGAGCTAGAGAAGCATTTTGTTCCTGTTCATTTGCCCCCTGGAAAAAAATAAAAAAAAACACTCCCTTAGGGAGTCGTGAATTATTCTTCTATAATGCTCTCTCTATCTTTTCTTAAGTGTACACACTTTGAGGTTAAAATCCAGAGTCCTTCTGAAGGCTTACTTCAGTTAAGGTGTTTAACAAGCAGCGTCATGCTTTTTATGAACTTTACCGACAACTTTGTCAAGCTGGTTTGCTCTCACAGGCAAAGAACTAAGAATGAAATGTAATATACAAATCTTCCTGACGCTGTTGGCTCAAGAAAAAATATCAAATGCTCTCTTCATGTGGCTGTTGGCTGGAGATGTTCTACAGCCCAGTAACCAGAACAATTCAGTATTCATCAGCATTGTCCTTGCTGGATAGAAAAATAAAAATAAAAAGGAACGTGGAATGGGTGGGCAAAAATCAAACTAGAGAGCTGTAATAGCACCATGTTACTCAAATGAGTTTAAAAGAAATGTAAAAACCTATGGTGTGACCAGAAACCTAAAGAAGAACCATACCAAATTATTTGTGATTATATTTTGGTAAAATTTATTAGAAACTTATAAATAGTTTCCTTGTTACCTTCTTACCTGTCATAATGCATAGATGCTTCTCTACAGAAGACAATTGGACTTCAATTTTAGGATTCTAGATAGAAAATAGCTAAGATATTTTGAGTAAAAAGGGGAAGCACGAATGATGACCAGGACTTAGAAAAAGAAAATCATCAGAAGAGCTTTCTCGGCCTACTTATTTAGTGGCTTAATTCTAAGCCACTTGTTGCCAGGACTTAACAACCTCAAGCACTTAAGATCATTTCTATTATGTAACCTATCATTTTCTTTAAAATCAGGCCATAATTATTTACCTATTTATCCCGTAGTTTGAACTGACTCCTGAGCCAATAGGAAAGGGCCAATAACTAGCCCTGACTAGTAAGTTAGGGAGCAGAGAGGTATGTCACTTCCAGATTTTACACTTAACAGATGGAGTCAGATTCCCCAGAGAATATATTTTCCATCCGCTGTGATAACTTACAATACTCCCCAAAAAGTTTTCTCTTTCAGCCTAGGTCCAGAAATGAAAACAACCCTGACAACCAGCACCTTAATGAATGTAATTCACATATAATACAAAAGAGAAATAAATCTTTACAGCCTTAAGTCAATGAGGTTTGGAGTTTTTGTTACAACAGCACATTTTAATCCAATCTGATTTATACACTTTCCATAATTGCAAGTTCTGTCTCATTGAGAGGACTTCCCCATTCATGAGAGCTGTTGATTCTTCCACCCTCTCTCTTCTATACTATTAATTAAATCACAATATTGAACTCAATCTAAAAATCTTCTCTGCTGTACTATGGTTAACAAATTTGATGTTGACAAAACTCTAATTTATGGCCAGTATTTTAATTTATTTACTGGGCACTTTATTAACCTCTACTCTTTGTAGCCTGTGCATTTTAATAGACTTATAGTAAGATTATTCATTTATCCCCTGTGTGTAACACGGGGTCTTCATAATTCACCTGTGGCA
>PVIR01024734.1:0-25437 GCA_004026965.1 Petromus typicus | reverse complement strand
ACATCAAGCTCTATGTATCACTACCAGAAAGTATATTCTGGAAAAGACTTGAGGTTTTGGGGGGTTTTTTCTTTTGTTTTGAGACAGGGTCTCCCTTTTGTAGTTCAGGCTGGCCCTGAACTACACAGCAATTCTCAGCCTTAAACTCACAGCAATCCTCATGCCTTTGCTGGGATTACAGCGTGAGCCACCACACCCCACACTGTGGTATGTGGTACTGATTGCTGGTGGGACTGAGTCTCCACGCCCAGTATGGTATGTGGTTACCGGGGTATCGAACCCGGGCCCTTGCGCTTGCTAGACAGGCGCCGGAACCACTGAGCTAACTCCCTGGCCCCAGCCCTTGAGTTTTTAATTAAATAGTTTCTTAAAATTCCTACTGCAGATCAATACTGTAATTTTTTTTTTTTAAGGTTTTTTGAGACAGGGTCTCGCTTTTGTGGTTCAGGCTGGCCCTGAGCTCAGCCTCAAACTCACATCACAGCAATCCTCCTGGCTCTGCCTCCCGAGTGCTGGGATTACAGGCGTGAGCCACCATGCCCGGCACTGGTATGTGGTACTGGTTGCCCCTGGGGTGAGTCTCCACACCCAGTATTGTTATGTGGTTACCGGGGATTGAACCCGGGTCCTTGCGCTTGCAAGACAGGCGCCAGAACCACTGAGCTATATCCCCGGCCCAATACAGTAATATTAAGATATACTAGTCCACTATTATTTTAAAGTTTCCTAATTATAACCTTCATTTTAAAGTAAAAATTTGAGGACATTTTTATCTATGTATTCTTTCTTCTAACTCCATAAACATTTTCAGTTTAGAAAGCTGCTTCTCTAAACAAGGCTTTACTAGATACTGATCACATAATAGGTTAGATAACAAGCATCAATTCATAAAAAGGTCAAAAATAATAGTACATGTATACAGAACACAGTCATAAAAATGTAAAATGGTGTTTTCTGGCAAAAAGTCAGCAAGGACTATTTAACAACTAAAATCTTTTAGGTAGAGTATTTAGTAGACCAGAAAATATGAAATATAGGTTTCCAAATTCATGGTTTCTTTATACTACAAACTGCTTTTCATTTGTATATATTTTTACTGGGAATGAAAAAATACTTCTCTGAAAAGGGAAAATATAATTCATTAAGAAGAAACTTTATTTTAAAAAATTAGACCCAAAAAGACTATGTTTACTAAAATTTTGAGATGGAAAATATCTTTTCGATAGAGTGCTCAGTTATAACCTCAGTTAAAAAAAGGACCTTAATTGGCCCACAGCAAAGATTATACAAGAAATGTAATATGATTAAGTTCTACTTCCTGTTATAAACACTAAATTTCTGTTGTTTTCTAATCAGTCATGTAAAAAAAAAAAGTACTTTAATAGAGCAATGCAACTTTGCTTAAAATTCCATCTTTATCCATCTGTATTTTATACCTTTATGTTTATATGGACCTGAGGGTCAGCAAAAATACTTTCAGGTTAATTAGAGAAAGTTTTTACATACCCTAGCAGGTGATGATCATTCATAAATTGTATGTTTCATTAAGCACTTGGGTTTTAACTGCTCAAATTACCTTGAGCTAAAAACACTGGTGGCACACCTGTAATCCCACCACTCTGGCAGGGTGAGACCAGAGGATTCTCAAATTCAAGCCCAACCTGGGAAAAAGACTTAGCAAGACTGTCTCAAAAGAGAACAAAACAAGCAAACAGAAAAGACTAAGTACTCTACATATACATCCATGACAATACAACCACTGAAAATGGATATTATTTATATTTCTAAGTACATATCCAAAACCCATGAAAACATACATTCAAACAAAATATGTCCACCCATGTTCACTGCAGCCTTATTTACAAGAGTCAAATTTCATAATATGGATAAACACTGATAACATCTAGAGTTAAAGGATCCCAAACTCATTCACAATAGTACCCTTAGGACAGTAATAACTTGTTCTCAGCACCCTAGGTCAAAGAAGGTCCATTTATTGGTGACACAACTTACAAGGAATTTATATTCAAGCAATACATAATCACTTAAAAATAAAAAACATACAAATTAAAAGAAGAAACAGGTGTGGCTTGTTGTACAAGGACTGAATTCTGGACCACTGCACTCAGCTACTTTTCTCTTTGTTTTTTTTCCCTGTTTTTGTAATAGCATGCATCAAACTCAGGACCTCCTACTTACAAGTCTCAGTGTCATTTTCATCTGCATCTCTTGAATCACCAGTGATGTTGGGCATTTCTTCATATGCTTCTTGGGTGCTTTTACTTCTTCCTCTGAAAAGTGTCTATTCATTTCAGACGCCCATTTTTTAATTAGGTCTTTAAATTGAAGGGGCTGATTTTTTTTACACTCTTTATATATTCTAGATAGTAGCCCTTTTCTGAGAAAGAGTAAAGATTTTTTCCTATATTGTTGGCTGTCTTTCAGCTCTGCCGGTTGTCACTCCTGCTGTGCAGAAGCTTTTTAATAAGATGAGGTTTCATTTGTTGATTCCTTCTGCTAGTTTTCATGCCATAGAGGTTTTGTTCATAAACTCCAAGAGTTTTACCTAACCTGTTTTCCAGGAAGTTTAGTGTTTTTGTTTGAATACTTAGGTCTCTAATCCACTTTTATTTTAGTTTAGTACACAATGAGATAGGTCTAGCTTTCGTCTTTGGCAGATGAAAGCCCAGTTTTTCCAGCACCACTTGTTAGAGAGGCTGTCTTTCCTCCATTGAAGATACTTGGCTCTTTTGTCAAAGATAAGGTAGCTTAGTTTATCTGGAGTTGTTTCTGGGTCTTCTAATTGATTTCACTGGTCCTCAGCTCTGTTAATTTGCCAGTACCATGAAGTTTTTATCACAGTGGCTTTGTAGTATAGTTTCATGTTGGGGATCATGATAGCCCCCACCACGTCCTTGTTGCTTAGAACTGCTTTTGCTATTCTAGGTCTTCTGTGGTTCCCCTGGAACCACTGAGCTAAAACCCGGCACCAACGCTATGTGAATTTTAAATGAATTAAAAATATAGTAACACACAATAGCTTAAAAATACTGAGAAAATATACCAAAATAACAGTGATTATCTCCATTGACTTATATTTTTTTATCCTTCCATAATTACTGACTTTCTATAATGAAAACAAACTGAGGATTTCTGTAACATTGGTTTTTAATATAAGAAAATTTAAATTAGTGTTCTTAGAAGTCTTTCAATTTGCTTGCCTCTAGGCATCAGGGATTCTCCTCCCTCAGAACCCCAAGTATGGGGCCACAAATTTGCCTGCTTAAAACTTTTCTTCAATAAAGCTTATACATGTTTTACTTCGTCTCCCCCGCAACCCCCACCCCCACCCCTGCCTTGGAACTGGGAATTAATCCAGGGTACTTTACTACTGAGCTATATCCCAGCCCTTTTTTTGAGACAGGCTCTCCCTTCATTAAATTGCTTGGGCTGGGCTCAATTTTGCAGTACTCCTGAATTAGCTTCCCAAGTAGTTGAGGATTACGAGCAAGTATCACTACACTAGTAATACACCTTTTACTTTTTGAATGTTTCATCATGTGTTTAAAATAGGAAATACACACACAGTAAAATAAATATATTTTTTTCCAAATAATGGCAACAAATATACAACTTGTTTTGGCAGCAGTGAGGATTAAACTGAGGGCCTCCAGACTTCTAGGCAAGCATTTCACCACTGAGCTACATCCTGAGTTGTTCGTTTGTTTTAATTGGGTTGGACCAGGGAATTTTGAGACACAGTCTTGCTAAACTGCCCAGGGCATCAAATTTGTCATCCTGTTGTATCAGCATCCAGAGACCTGGAATTACAGATGTGCCACCATAGCCTGCTGGCATTTAAAGTCTTCCTGAGCACAGAGTAACAGCAGAGGCCTGTAATCCCACCACTCTGGGAGGCTAGAGGAGGATCACAAAATCAAGCATACAGTGAGACCTTGTCTCAAAATAAACAATTTTTAAAGGGCTGCAGACATGGCTCATGTACGGTTCCTACATTCAATCTCCAGCCAAAAAAAAGCTCATCTTCTCAATTCAGATTTCCTTCCCATAAATAACACTGTTAACAATTCATTGTGAATAACTGCAGTCTCTGTTTCTGCAGCTCATTTTTTCTTTTACTGTTTTTGTTTTGTTTTGAGACAGGGTCTCACTGTGTAACCCAAGCTGGTCCTGAACTGGAAGGTTGCCTGAACTCTCTCACCCAGCCTCCTGTCTCAGCCTTCTGAGTGCTGGGGATTGTAGGCGTGCCACCACCACACCCCACACATCTTATTTATTCCTAAACCCTCATTACCTCAGGCACAATACTTGGCTTATAACAAAAAATCAAATGATAAATAACAACAATTAATGGATAACTAGAACAATGAAAGAGATGAAATGCATAGATGCATAAATGGATGTATACATACTGTACTGTATAGCACAATTATGTAATACTATATAACATTTGATTTGATAACAAACAACTGTTACTAGTTTATTTATAATATTTTAGAGTGGGTTCCATTTACTCCAGGTACGCTCAACCATTTAATCTCTAATTAAGGGGCCAAAAATGTACAGTGGAGAAAAGACAAACATATTTAACAAATGGTACAGGGAAAACTGGCTACAGATAGGGAGAAGATTATATCTAGACCCAAATCTCTCACCATGTACTAAATAAAATCAAAATGGGTTAAAGAAGGCCAGGAATTTGGCTCAGTGCTTCCGGTGCCTGCCTTGCAAACGCAAGGGCCCAGGATGAGGATTCCCCAATAACCACAAAAAATAAAGCAGGGCATGGTGACTCACACCTACCAGCAATCAGTATCAGATATCACACTGCCAGGTTGGTGGCTCACCCCTATAATCCCAGCACTCGGGAGGCAGAGGCAGGAGGATTGCTGTGAGTTGGAGGCTGAGCTCAGGGCCAACCTAAACTACAAAGCGAGATCCTATCTCAAAAAAAAAAAAAAAAATCTAAACTAAAAACGGGTCAAAGATGTAACTAGTAGGACACATAATCTGCTGGAAGATAAATTAGAGCGAACTCCCAAAGATATGCAATAAGCAAAGACTTTCTAAGTAAAACCCCAATTGCATAAGAAGTAATATCAAGAAGCAATAAATAGGTTTATATCAAATTTAAAAAGCTTCAGCACAACAAAGAAACAACCAAGAGTGAAGAGACATTCTATAGAATGGGAAAATTTTTTGCTAGTTATACCTTGGACAAAGGACTAGTAATATCTAAAATATTATTTTAAAAATTAAAAAAAATTAAACCCTCCCCAAATAAACTATCAATACCTATCAATACATAGGCAACTAAATGGTCAATAAATACATGAAATAAATGTCCTATGTCTTTGGTCGTTAGGGACATGCAAATTAAAATAAAACTGAGACTCTGTCTTACATCAAAAGAGTAGCTATTATCAAGAAATCAAACCAAAACAAATGGCAGGGAGGCTGCAAGGGAAAAAGGAATCCTTCTGCATTATTAGTGATAATGCAAACTGGTACAACCACTATAGAAATTCCTCCAAAAGCTTTAACTAGATATCCCATTCCACCCAGCTAAATCTTTCCTAGGTATTTTTCTGGAAGAATTTAAAACATCATATTACAGTGATACATGCATATCCATTTTTATAGCAGCACAGTTCAGAATAGCTAACTTTTGGAAGCAGATTATATGTCCATTAATAGATGAACGGATAAAGAACATGTGATATTTGGACACACTGGAGTTGGAGGCTGGAGTTGACTGGAGCCAAACTAGAGTTGACACACCATTCTGTCATAAAAAAGGATTGCCATTTGTACAAAAATGAATATACCTTAAGACCATGTTAAGTGATGTGAATCAAACAAACATAAGTATAGTATAGCTTTCCTTACGTGAGAAACCCAAAGTATAAATAATTTAAATAGCAAAATAAAACATAATAGGAAATACAAAGGTAGATATTTTAAAATGGGAAGAGGATCAAGATAGCAGGAGAGTGGAGGAGTGATACTAGCACATGAACACAATTAACATGTCACGTAAATATACAGTGTGTCACTCCCCATGGTGAATGTAATCATTACATACTACAAACATGTACTTATAATATAACCTTTTCTTTTCTTGTGTGTGGCACTGGGGACTGAACACAGATCCTCATGTTTCCAAGGTAGGCGCAGTACCACGTGAGCTAAATCCATGACCCCAAACATGCATTTAAAAAAAACAGAATTTTTTTTAAGTTGAGACTGAGATCTAACTCAGTGTTGGGGCATTTGCCCAGCATGTGTAGCACCCTGGGTTTAATCCACAACACTGCAAAAAACAAAACACATTTCAATGAGGCTTTGAATTAGGAATGATCTCAGTAACCAAACTGTGATTGGGTCTAGTGTGGCAAACTGTCTAGCAGTTATTTGTAGATACTTAATTTTTTTTTAGGTTTTTTGAGACAGGGTCTCGCTTCGTAGTTCATACTATACCTGAACTCACTATGTAATCCAGGACAGCCTCAAACTCACAGCAATCCTCCTGCCTCTACCTCCTAAGTGCTGGGATTACAGGCATGAGCCAGCATGCCTGGCTTGCAGTATGTGGTACCTGGGATGGAACTCGGGACCTTCTGCTTGCCAGGCAGATGCCAGGACCACAGAGCTAAGTCCTTTTATCTAAACTGAAAAGTCCACTCTTGCTGTAAAACTTACCTCACAGGTGAATTAGGTGTGTCCCATAGGAAAGTTATGTTTAAAATAACTATCAACGAGCTCACCCGTAATGGTGCCAGGCAGTTTGAGGCACAAAGTGTTCCCTCTTATATGTTAGTTCATTTTTTCCCTTCCTCCTTTTGTGGTGTGAATCTTCTTTTTCCTTGGCAATTCTGAGGACTGAAGCCAGGGCTTCAAGCATGCCAGGTGAGCTTTCCACCCTTAAGCTACATCTTGTAGCATTACAACTGCATTCTTTAAATGACTTAACTCTCTATTATTTTAGTTTTAACTTTTCCTTTGTTTTAAAAAGTTTTATGCTGCATTATATAGTAAATGTAATGAGATTATACAAACAACACGAAGTGTATATACAAGCTTTTGCATATTTTACATAAACTTTATAGCATTTACCATAAATATTTGGAGAGGGCATAGAAGAAGATTGAACCCAGGGACACATGCACACCAGGCAAGCATCATACCACTAAATTACATCTCCAACCCTAAAGATATGTTTTTAAATTAAAAAATACAAAACTCTCTAGACGGTGTTTTTCCTTTAGCAAGACTTACTATATCTGCTTGGTCCCCAGGGTGACACACAAAAAATAAGACATTTTATATTTGAAATGAAAGATATTCTATAGGGACACCAATTACTTCAGAGATTTAAAGGTTTTTATTTCATTGAGCCATTCATTCTTTGGAGATAAGTCTTCAAAAACCTCAATTAAAAAATAACTGCTGCACACATGGACCCTGAATTACATCCTGTCATCCCTCTTGGATTCTGAGCCTGCATGGTGAACACTCAAAACAGCTACTGCAGGAAGCTGTTAAGACTATCAGCTATTTATAAATGGACACAATCTTTAAACAGCTTTGCAAGCTACCACTTTATGCTTCTAGGCCTAAAACACCATTTTTTTATAGTCATGTTATTTAAAATATTAAAATATTCTCTAAAATTCTTTTTCTTAACCCTTTGTTTTGAATTCCAAAAGTAGTACTGTTATATAGTAACATATTGTAAGATAACAGTTTATATTTTAAAACACATTAAAGTTAGTTTTAAATCCAAAAATACTCTTCTGTAACAGTTAACCAAGAACATTTCAAGTTGTATTATCTTTAAATCTTCACACTGATTTCAATATACCATGTGTGCATTTTTCAAAACAAACACAATTTAATATCACATTGCAATAGTCTGGCAATTTTTTTTTTTTTTTTTTTGAGACCGGGTCTCACTTTGTAATTCAGGATAGCCCAGGGCTCAGCCTCAAACTCACATCACAACAATCCTCCTTCCTCTGCCTTCCAGGCGTGAGCCACCATGCCCGGCCCTGTGGTATGTGGTGCTAATTGCTGCTGAGCATGAGTCTCCATGCCCAGTATTGTACGTGGTTATCGGGAATCGAACCCGAGCCCTTGTGCTTGCAAGACAGGTACCGGAACCACTGAGCTAACTTCCCGGCCCTAGTCTGGCAACTCTAAAAGTGCCAGCCTAAATAGAAAAACAATGCTTAATATTTCAAAATAATCTACCTATTTTCTTTATCAATACCTATTTTTAAAAAACTATCTTGCAAAGCAACATATGTATTTTTTCACAGAATATATATTTTTTTAATTTTTTAATCTTTATTGGTACATTACATAAACACATCATGATTGCACTCCATAATGGGGATTTGTACCAGTATAAGACACAAATTAATTCTCATTTTTTCCCATAGCCCTCCCACCCTGCTGCCCCTTCCATATACATAAAATTTGTTTCCTTACTTTTTTGTTACAATCTCATCATTTTTCCCCCTTCACCCTATTTTACATTGAGCATTTTCTATTTCACAATATATAACATACAATTCTAGGACTCATTTACATCTTTATTTTCTCATACCAGAGAAAAGATGTGATATGTACCTATCTGTGTCCTATTTATTTCACTTATGAGGATATCCTCAAGGTATGTCCATTTAAGTAGAAATGATTCAAACTAGAAATGATTCAAACTTACCATTTTTATGGCAGAGTAATATTCCATTCTGTAGAAGAACCACAGCTTTTTTTATCCAATCTCTAGTTCATGGACACTTGGGTTGTTTCAAAGATGTAGCAATCACAAATTGGGCTGCTATAAACATGGGTGCACATATGTCACTGTGATATGAGTCTTTTAATTCTTGTGTGTATATACCTAGCAGGGCAATGGCCGGGTCAAATAGGACCTCCAATCCTAGCTTTTTGAGGAATCTCCAAACTGATCTCCACAGGGGTTGTATGAGTCTACAGTCCCATCAACAGTGAAGAAGGGTTCCTTCTTCTCCGAAGCCTCGCCAACATTTGCCATTGGCTGAATCTGAAATGGCAGCCATTCTATGTGGAGTGAGATAATAGAATATATTTTTAATAGAAAAAATACACTAGATCAGTTTACACAGTGTATTTACATCTACCAGTAACTAACTATCTAACACCGCTATATTTCAAGCTTTCCTAAGGCAACTACTGACAATATTGCTTTTTTTTCATTCTTTGTTTTTTGAGACAGGGTCTAACTATGTAGCTTTGAACTCAAGATTCTCCTGCTGGGATTACAGGCTTTCTCCAACAAATTCAACTCAAAATATTGTTTGTCATGGGTCTTTTTCTTTCTTTTGTTGTTGTTAGTGGTTGTAGTGGTGGTAGGGTGGTGGTACTGAGGACTGAATCCTTTTTTGTAATTTGTTTTGAGGAAGGGTCTCACTATGTTGCTAAACTACCGGGTCTAGACTTAAATTTGGCAATCTTCCTGCCTCAACTTCACAAAATGCTTTAGATTATAAGTGAGTATTACCACTCCTAGCTAAAATATTGCTTTTTAAGAAAAGTAAATAGAGGGCCGGGGGTTTAGCTCAGTGGTTCCAGCGCCTGTCTTGCAAGCGCAAGGGCCCGGGGTTCGATCCCCGGTAACCATATATCATGCTGGGTGTGGAGACCCACACCCGACAGCAACCAGTACCACATACCACAGTGCCGGGCGTGGTGGCTCACGTCTGTAATCCCAGCACTCGGGAGGCAGAGGCAGGAGGACTGCTGTGATGTGAGTTTGAGGCTGAGCTCAGGGCCAGCCTGAACCACAAAAGTGAGACCCTGTCTCAAAAAACCTAAAAAAAAAAAAAGAAAAGTAAATAGATTTTTGAAAAGGATTTTCTATTTTTACAATCAGCAAAACATTCCATGTTAAGGCATTTTTTTTTAAATGCAATATAACTTTTTATTGTGTATAACATGCCCAACCCTGTAGAAGGCTGGGAGTCAGAATGATGATGTACCTTTCGCAGCTAATAGGTGATAAAAAGTATTTAGTATCACTTACTGATGTGACATAAGAACAAAAAGGGATAGAACAACGGGCGTGGTGGCTCACACCTGCAATCCCAGTACTCAAGGGGCAAAGGCAGGAGGATTGCTGTGAGTTCAAGGCTTGCCTGGGATACACAGTGAGTTCAGGGCCAGCCTGTCTCAAACAAACAAACAAAAAAACAGGTAGATCCTATTTTACCAACAATTTATCTATCTGTAACCGCATATGACCAGATAACACCCAGCACAGGAAAGAAATGGAACTCAAGAAACAGATTCGAACATATCCAGATTAAAACTTCCACTGAACGTATATACACCAGTGAGCCAATCTAAGGACATAATATCAGCTATAGAAGACAGGACTGTGGTTAGCCATAATGAAAAGAAAGGTTTCTTAAAAATAGCAAAGGATCACAAGAAATCAATCCAAAGGATGACTGACTGCAAGATGCAAGACAATGCAAAGTACAACACAAGATTGATCAGAATCACTGAAAAAGCATGGGGTAGGGAAAATGACAACCTATTCACAGAAGTAATGGCAGAAAACTTCCTAAGGATCGAAAAAGAATCTGACATATAGACAAGTGAAGCCTACAGAACTCCAGTTAGCCATGAACCACAACAAAAACAAACTCCCCCAAGGTATGTAATAGTCAAGATTCCAGAAATTCAATACAACAGCACAGACTTACCTTCATCTGTGAAGGACTTCATGGCATTATATTAAAACACACACACAGTCACCAACTACTTAATCTGAAACCCTAAAACTGAAACTGTAAGATGTCTCAGTCAGCCATTTCACTCTCAATCACTAACTATCTTTCAAAATGACACATCCAAAGAGGATTCTTTTGTTGGAGTGATTCAAGACTAAATGTCTGTGAAGATGAACAGTAGTATTTTGTTAGGCATAACAATTTTCAGACATAATGTACTACACTATGGAATCATTCTGTTGGAACTTCTCAAAGACAAAAGAACTTTCTTATAGTCCAAAAAATGCCAGAAGTGATGGCACCTGCGTGTAATACCAGTGGTGTGGGGGACAAACGCGGTAGAGTTTCAGATCAGAGGACAGCTTGGGTGTTTACCTGCCTCAAAACAAAATGTTTAAATGGGCTGCGGATAGCTCAGTGGAAGAGGACTTCGCAGCAAGCTTGACGCCCTGAGGCCTTTCATTTTTGCAGTCCTGGTTCAAGCTCCAGGACTGCAAAAATGAGAGTAAAATGTTTCCAAATGGAGAAATAGGTCCGGAGACTGGTAACCATAAATTATGTGTGACTTTCAATTACTTAGGAAAAACTATTTTATGAATTATTGGTCACATTAAAAGTTCAGATATATTCTCTTCACAAATAACTTTTGGGGCTGGGGGTGTGGCTCAGTTACGGAGTGCGTGCTTAGCAAACACAAGGCTCTGGGTTCATTCAATCCCTAGCACCAGTGAGTAAATAAATAACTGCTCGGCCCAATTTTTAAAGGGGTCAGAGTTCCTCTGAAACAAAAAGATAAATTAATAACATTTTCATTGAAGATGAAACACTCTTCAGAGAAATAAGTTCTGGTGTTCTATTGCACAGTGGGGTAACCTATAAATAACAATTGTGATATATATTTCTATTAAGCTAGCAAGGATTTCTAATACTTTCAGCACAAATAAATGATAAATGTCTTAGATATATGTTTATCTTGCTTTAAACATTACACAACATATACATGTAGTGAAACAAGTACTCTATAATTAAGTATAGTTTGTGTCAAATGAAAAATAAAAGGTGAAAAACTAATATAGTCCCTTACATTTCCAGCCTATTAAAAACCTCTGTAACATACTTTAACCTAAAGTCTCAATACATGGGAAATAGAATGGAAAAGTTTTGTAAAGTGTAGCAATGAAATAATGTGTACGCAGAAATTTTTCTATTGATACTTTGTTATTTCTTCCAGTATTTTTTCGCAAGAGATGTGAACAATTTGACTATACACTACATTTCATTTACCAGACACTTCTTTTTAACCACCCTTGTGATTTCTCTCTTGCTCCTTAAAACAGTGTTGCACATTTTTCTGATCTAAGCAAAAGGAAACCCGTGAAGAGGTAAACTAATTTACAATGATCAGAGCATAAAATTTTTACTATGCATGTATGAATCACAGTTTAGAACTATTAAAAAATACTTTTATTCTTTGAAGTCTCTAGTAATGAACAAAACTAATCTCACTGCCAACAACAAGAGATTGTTTATCGTAAAGTCACAAATCTCAATAGAACTTTGATCCAAAAGGACAAAAAAGGCCTTTAATAGTACTTTCTTACATGCAATAGTGATTTCAACTAATGCTATTAGTTTCCAAAAGCTTAAGCACTCTATTTTGAAGATACACAACCAAATCTTAAACAACTTTTATTAATTCTAATTAACAAGTTTCACTCAAGAAAGAAGTGTATTCCAAACAAGAATAATACAGGAAGAAAATTTTAAAACAATAAATCAGCCAGGTGTGATGATGCACACCTGTAATCCCACCACTCAGGAGGCCGAGGCAGGAGGATTGCCATGAGTTTGACAATAGCTTGGTCTACAAAATGAGTTCAAAGACAGTCTGAACTACATAAAGAGAGCCTGTCTCAAAGAATAAACAAAAATTAATAGGTTAATTACTAATAAGTAGGAAGAAATTATGCTTTTTGTTTTGTCAAGCTATTCTGTTGCAATTTAGAAGGATTTTTAATTTTTCTTTAAGAATGACTGCTCAAAAGCTACTTTATCCCAAAAGTAAAATACATTTTAAAATTCTACCTGGATGTGGTGGCTAACGCCTGTAATCCCAGCACTCTGGAGGCATAGGCAAGAGGATTGCTGGGAGTTGGAAGGTAACCTGGGCCACATAGTGAGCTCTGGGCCAGCCTGAACTACAAAAGCAAGACCTTGTTTAAAAAAAAAAAATTTAAATTCTAGATAAAAGTACATTATAAAGTTTGCCTGATGAATATAGGGGAGGCCTTTGAATTATTTTGTAAAAATAATATCCAAGGGGCGGGGATTCAGGCGACTGCCTTGCAAGCGCCAAGGGTCCAGGTTAAATCCCCAGTAACCACATACAACAATGCAGGGGTGGAGACTCACATCCAACAGCAATCAGTACCACATACCACAATGCCAGGCGTGGTGATTCACACCTGTTATCCCAGCGCTTGGGAGGCAGAGGCAAGAGGATTGCTGTGAGTTGGAGGCTGAGCTCAGGGCCAGCCTGAACTCCAAAGTGAGACCTTGTTTCAAAAAAAACAAAAAACAAAAAAACCAAAAACACAGAGTTCCACAGGCACACTAGTATATTAAGTAGAGTGAATATTCCAAAAACAACCTCCAAGTCAATTACAGTATCTTAATTCCATGATATATATTCAAGATACCTCATAATTAACTACAGAAATTATTTAAAACAACGGAGTACTGCTGGCCTGGATAGCTATTACATGAGAAAAAATTATTTTTCAATAATATCCCCGCACACTTCAACAATATTTTGGTAAAATACTTTACAACAAAACTTTATAAGGTCGTTTATTGTTACTCCTTTTATAAAATTGGTAGGCACAACACCTACCTACTTTGGTCCAGAGTTCTTGAACCGTATCAAATTACAGGAGTCCAGAAGATAACCAGCAATTCACATCTTAACTAATGTTACTATGGATAAGCCAGTTATTTGAAAGTGTTGCGCTACACTCCTAAAAAATGAAAATAAATCCCTTCTATGTAGTTCAATCGAGAGCGTCTAGGAGATCTCTCAGGCTCCCGAACCCTGAGGGAGGGAAATTCCCGCCAGGATAAAATGGACTAGGATTGGTTTGAACCAACCCTTCGCGGACAGGAAGCTGGTTCCACCTGTCCAGCTTGTCTGCCCTCGAGACAAGCGTTCCTGAAACATCATTCAGCTCCTCTTCTAAAACGACTTCCCAGGAGGTCCCACCGTTCACCCTCAACTCCCTGGAAAACCGAGATTCAGGCCCATTTCTGGGCCACTTCATATTCCATAGCTGACAATCTGGATTCTCAATAGTCCACACCGATCAGTCTCTTGGTAGAGACTTGGTAAAGAGAGGGCGGAGCGCGGAGGACAGAACACTAAAAGATACCAGAGGAGGGAGGAGGGAGGAGGAGGAGGAGGAGGTGGAGGAGGAAGAGGAAGAAGAGGACGGCAGGGGGGTACCAGAGAACTGGGCGAACTCTATTTAACGCTTGCAAAACACACTATCAGAAGGTCCCTTCCTTAAGAAGGTGCGGAATTCAGAATATAAGACGGAGACCGGAGACAGGTGAGGCAGGCTGGGGAAATGGCCAAAGGTTCCTCAGGGACGGCGGCAACCGCGCCAAGCGGCCGATGGGCTGGCTGGCCCAGTGTGGAAGTCCTGGCCGGGCAGCGACGCCCCAGGAGTGAGCAGCCGGGGTCGACCGCGAATCTGGCGCCCGAGCGCCAGACGGGCTCGCGGGAGAGGTTTCAAACCGCCGCCCCGGGAAGCGCGGCGCGGATTGGAAGTTCCTCGACGACCGTCACCTCCCCAGGGCTGGACCGGGAACTGAGCCGAGCACTCCCAGCCCGCGGCACCTCCCCCGGAGACCTGGCCCCACAACTCCTCCTCCAGCGCCCGTCCCACCAGGGTCGCCGCGCGCTCTAAGGACGCGGGGGCGCCCGGGGGAGCCGAGTCCCGGCGCCGACGGGGCTGCGCAGCGGAGTTTGGGGGCGCGACGGGGGCGCGACACGGCCGCGCGGGTGGCGGGCGGGCGTTCCCGGAGTCTGGCCGGGACGCGGCCGCGACCCCCGCGCCTCGCCCCTCCGACCCTCCCGCCCGCCAGGTCGCGGCCGGGGCGAGGACCTGGCGAGCCCACTCCCCCGCCCATGCTCTTACCCATCTTTCCGCCTCGCCTTGTAGACGTGCCCGTAGGTGCCGCGTCCCACTTTGCACCCTTCGTACTCAAACAAATCCTCCACCCGCTCCCGCTCCGCCGCCAGCTTCGCCTTGAAATCATAATCCATTGTCTGCTTCCCCCATAGAGGCACCGGGACGCGGGGGCCGCCGCCGCTCAGTCCCTCCTCCTCCTCCCCCCGCGACCGTCGCTCCACTTCTCCAACAGCAGCCTCTCCGGCGCGCACACCGCGCGATGCTCCGCAGTCTGCCTTCAACAAGGGACTTCTCGCCGGCCCCGGCAGCCACCTCCTCCACCTCCTCCTCCTCTTCCTCCGCGGCGGCGGCGGCGGCAGCTGCTCCCGCAGGCACCTCCAGTCCCGCCTCCCCCCTTCATTTCCTTGTTTTGGAACCTGGTGGGCCGCGCCGCGGCTTCCTCGAACTCATTAGCGAACCAGCCCGCCCGCCGTGGTCGCGAGGGATCCTGGGAAATGTAGTGCTAGGGGCCGGAGGAACGATGGAAGTTTCACGGACAAGAGAAATACAGCTCCCACTGTTCCTTGGGCCTCCGCAGCCTCGCCCCCTTAAGGTATGCACGCATGCGCATTGGTGTCTTGAGCCCCCCCACACACACACGCAGCTCTGGGCTCCCACGTCTGTTGAAGGTAGCGCAAAGTTAAAGCGTTTTTGCTAGCCCGCGGGAGTCGGGGACCAGAGGGCCCTGTTCTGCTGAAAAGGCACTCCTCTAACTGTCCTTTTGAAGTGAAGTAAGGAGTAAAGCAGTTAATAGCTACCCTGCCTAGGAGTTTGCTTCCGTCACTTGGAAAGCGAGGACTGTGGTTAAAACAGTAGTACTGCATTTTGTTTGTTTTCCACGGCAATTGGTCCGCCCATCGCCTCCTCCCACCGCCTTGCCGCTCATTGGCGAAACCTGAAGAGTGACGTCCTCTTTGGTGCGTGGGTATTCCCCGGCTTTGGCTGCATTCCCGCTCTTGATTGGCAATTGAATGTGCTCAGTTCTTCCTGATAGGTTAATCTTTTTTCTTTACGATGCAAAAAACCATATTTCAAAACCTGAACATTCAGCGGTTTCCTAGTTCGTGCGTGGGTCTGAGGAGAACATGTAATTTAAGAGCCCCGGCAACCAATCATCCTTTTTTTGGCGCTCTAGTCGATTTTCTTGTAGCATATGCGGTTTTCATAGCCAAGTTTTAGCCATCTGTTTAAGAAAATTAAAGTGCCTGAAAATGCAACGTTTAAAAAAATATATTGGTTGGATTGTGATGGGGTTTTGCAGTATTCACAATTGGGAGAATCTCCTAGAATGTTTAAGAAAGTCCCTATAATTGGAATGAATATTGATTCATTATGGTGTTAGGGCTCAGGACAAACCACCCCAAAATATAATTTTAGGAAACCAGAATGAGCGATGCTAAAATATGCCCCTCTGACATATTGATGACTTTGAGCAAAAAAATTCAGAACCAGCCAACACATCCCAAAAGAACTCCAGCCCCCTCCCGCTGCCTAACATAAAATATAAAGTGACCCTTTAGAAAAGAGAAATTTACATTTATAAAGGAAATCGTTATTAATATAGGCATCTATATTAGAAATCAGTTATTTCTAGACACCTTTGACCATCAGAGAGACTGCCTAACAAGGCAAACTATCACCTCACCCTTTCTTAATTTGTGTCCACTACCCCTCAAAACTCTATGTCCTTTTATAGGTCAGGATACTTCACAAACTTCAGTCATGTGCCCCCCATCCCTTTTTGAGACAGGGTCTCACTTTGTAGTTCAGGCTGGTCATGAACTCACTGTGTAGCCCAGGCCAGCCTTAAACTCACAGCAATCCTCCTGCCTCTGCCTGCTCAGTGCTGGGATTACAGGCATGAGCCACCAACAACCGGCACTGTGGTATGTGGTACTGATGGCTGGTGGTTGTGAGTGACCACGCCCACTATTGTTTTATGTGGTTAAACGGGGAATCAAACCTGGGCCCCTGCGCTTACAAAGGAGGCGCCGGAACCACTGAGCTAAATCCCTGGCCTTCATCTGCCTTTTTTAAGTCCCATGTTGGAAGATCCCCAAGAGTTTGTGCATATGTATATAAAATTATTTTTCTCTTGGCATTGGGCACAGTGTTGCAGCTTCTCAGGATGCTGAGACAGGAGACTCTCTTGAACCCAAAACCTCAAAGTCAGCTCAGTGGTTCTGGCGCCTGTCTTGCAAGTGCAAGGTCCCAGGTTCAATCCCCCAGTAACCACATACAATACTGGGCGTGGAGACTCACACCCAGCAGCAGTCACTACCACATATCACAGTGCTGGGCGGGCCTAGTGGTTCCTGCCTTGTATCCCAGCACTCGGGAGGCAGAGGCAGGAGGATCGCTGTGATGTGAGTTGGAGGCTGAGCTCAGGGCCAGCCTGAACCACAATGCGAGACCCTGTCTCAAAAAAAAAAAAAAAAAAAAGAATCAGAATTCTCTCATTTGATGAAGATACAGGCAAGACTAAGGGAGGGCTGGTTGCTGCTGAGGAAGTGGAGGAAGAGCCTGGCTGATGCCATATCCAAGGAATGCTAAGATAAATTATCACATACTCCATGTCCTAAAGCAAGAGCTGATTACCTTACAGTGTGAGAGGCTGGGTATCCGAAATCTTCAGGGTCTTTCTGAAGCTCAGACGTGAAAGTCGTCCAACTCCTAGTCCTTGCCTGCACTCTTTGGCATTTCTTTCTTTATGCCAGTCTCATTCCTGTCTCTGCCTCTGTCTTCACAGTCCTCTTCCCTCTGTGTCTATGTGCCCAGCTCCCCTGAACTCCCAATACTGGACAGGGAACTCCAGGCCTCACACTTGCCGGACAAGGAATCTATCACTGAGCTACTTCCACAGTGGCACTAAGTTGCCCAGGCTGGCCTTCAACTTTTCAACTTCCTGCCTCAGCATCCCAGGTAGCGGAGATTATAGGTGAACATATTACCATCTTTTTGTAGAATATGACTCACTTGGATTTAAGGTCCATCTTAATCCAATATAACCTCATTTTAAGTTAAGAACATCTGCAGAAATAGAGAAAAAGCCCACTAATCTGACATTGCCAGTCAGCCTGACATTCTTTTTTTTTTTTTTTTTTTTAGGTTTTTGGAGACAGGGTCTCGCTTTGTGGTTCAGGCTGGCCCTGAGCTCAGCCTCAAACTCACATCACAATCCTCCTGCCTCTGCCTCCCGAGTGCTGGGATTACAGGTGTGAGCCACCACGCCCGGCACTGCGGTATGTGGTACTGGTTGCTGCTGGGTGTGAGTCTCCATGCCCAGTATTGTTATGTGGTTACCAGGGAATCGAACCCGGGTCCTTGCGCTTGCGAGACAGGCGCCGGAACCACTGAGCTAACTCCCCGGCCCCAGCCTGACATTCTTAATGGTTTAGCTCCAAAATAGCAGGAATTCTTCCATGACACCATATTTCATCCTACCGTATGGTTTAAATAAAAAACAACTAAATGATAATCTGTCAGACAATAAGATCTAATCACATGCCAGTGAGGAATTTGAAAAGATTTGTGTAAACACTGAAAAGCTGAGTTCACTTGACCCAGAGTAGAGAACCTACCGTGAAAGAAAACGTGATGATTTTGACCATTCGTTAGACTAAAAGGAGAGGAATGTGTGGCTGGTGTTTCAGTGAATTAGTCACAAGAACTGATTACAGAGCTTGCGTACCGAGTCCACTGTGTAGGTGGGGAATGTAGTAAGCAAAATTATGGTGGTTATTAATGCTCTGCCCTTAGTCATACAATTACAAGTTACAGAGAAGACAAAACTTGAACATGGAGATAAGATTTCACTTACCACAGTCCTATGTATATGAGGGAAACCTACGGAAGAGATTTACCAAGTCGTTTCCTAATGTTTAGAGCTCATCTCAGAACCCTCTATAGAAGAGGGCCTTCATCCACCCATGCTGTTAGAACCCTCTGCAGACCTCTTCTGACTTCCTCATTCTTGTGTGTCTGTGTTTAAATCAGAGTGAGACCGTGCAGAAAATTAAACTGGTAGTTTTCTAAACCTTCACATTCAGATGTTTTGTTTTGGCCCCTCACGCAGTTCTAGACTACACGTGAGTTTTCCTCAAACCCTGAAGACATGACCCCATTATTTCCTGTCGCTCACTGGATCAGATGCATTTATAAGTCAGTTTCATCCTTTTTATGTTTTCTCCTGGTAGAGGGGATTGAACCAGGGACTTCACACTGGACTTTATCCCAGGCCTTTTTTATTTTGCATTTTGTGATAGGATCTTGGTAAGTTGTTCAGTTGCTGAGGCTGGACTTGAAATTATGATCCTCTTGTCTCTATCTTCTGAAGCACTGGTATTACAGACATGTACCATTGTACCCAGTTTATTCTTTAATCTTGGTGACATAATCTTTCTCAAAACTGTGTTTGGGTGTATTTTAAATTTATTTTGCTCTATTATTTTCTCCTATATTTTCTTTCATTCTCCTGCTGTCATCACAGTATTGGTCCACTTTACAACTCTTCTGAGGACTTTTACTAGTTATGTATTAGACCTTTTAAATTGATTTTTTATGCCTCTTAGTAGTTTTCTCTTTCCTCTGAAGTTATAACATTTACACTAAGGATCTTAGCATTTCCCTTCTCTTCAAGCCCAGTGCTCCAGTTTTTGCTTGATGTGAAATGTCTGAAAGTATTTTCCCTGACAGCGCTGTGCCTCTGGGGTGAAAAGAGGGCATAAGGGAAGATGGCTGTAGTTCGGATATGATTTCTCTGCAGCAGGTTCATGCACTAGAGGATTGGTACCCACCAGAATGGTATGGAGAGGTGCTAGAACCTTTAAAAGGTATAGCCTATGGGCTGGGGCTGGGGCTCAGTGGCACCAAGCCATCCTGGCAAGTGCAAGGTCCTGAGTTCAATCCCTAACTCAAACAAACAAACAAATAAAAGATCATGAGGAATTAGGCTGTTGGGGGCACCACTCTTACAAGGAATCAGTACCCATCTCAAGGGAATGATTAGGTCTTAGGGGCCTGGATTAGTCACCAAGAGTCCCAGTTGTTATAAAGCAGGTTCGGCTTTATAGGCTTATGATGTGGCTTTTCTCTTTCACATTACTACCATGTGATGCTGCCCTCCAAAGTCTCAACACAGCCAAACATAACACTGATTTAATACATGCTAACATGCCAGCACCTTCACTCAGTATTGTGTTTGCAACATTAGTGCAAATATCGGCATGATAAAAATGGCAAGAGATTCTTTCATACACTTTTGAAAATACTTCTAACATATATCGTTGAAACTAATTCTAATCTATATAATTCTAAATAATTCTAACCTATATGAGGATATTTAACACATGTAGAGGTCCCTGAACTCTACTTTGATAACCATTGAGGTAGAAGCTAGTACCCTGCCATATTTGCTCCCCTGGAAACATTGTAACAAAGTCCCACATAGTGGGTGATTGAAAACAACAGAAATACAGTTGTGTAGCCTAGATGCCTACGATCAAAGTTTAGGCAGTGTCAGTCTTGCTGAGAGAGCTCTAAGGAAGAATCTGTCCTCTTTCAGCCGCAGGTGACCTCAGGTACTCCTCGGCTTGGAGTGAAAGTCCAATCCTTGCTTGCATCTTTCAAAGATCTTCTCTGTATATTCCTGTCTATGTCCTCTGCTGTTTTATATTTGTTTTTCTTTTTTCTTTTCTTTTACTTTTTGAGATGGAGCCCCACTATGTAGTCTAGTAGCCTCAAATTAGCAGCCCTCCCACCTTAGCTTCTCCAGGGTTAGGATTACAGGTGTGCATAATCAGCCCAGTTCCTTTTTTCTTAGAAGGGTCGGCCCCAGTCACTGGATTTACAGCCTACCCTTGGGTAGTACATTTGACTATTATATCTACAAAGACTGTATTTCCAAATAGGATCCCCTTGTGAGGTTCTGGCTGAACATGAATTGAGGGAAAAGAAATTTAAAAAAAAAAAAAAAAAAAAAAGCCCTACCAGCACTTGTTATTGACTGATTTCTTGATAACAACCATTTTTTCTGCAGTGAGATGAAATTGTTTTAACATGCATCTCCCAAATGACCAGGGATGTTGAACATTTTCTCATATATTTATTTGCGGTTTCATTTATTGATTTGCATATGTTGAACCATCCCTGCCTCCCTGGGATAAATCCAGCTTGGTCATGGTGCATAACTTTATTGATTCACTGCATTCTGTTTACCAGTATCTTTTTGAGGATTTTTGCATCTACATTCGTTAAGATCGCCCTGCAGTTCTCTTTTTTCTAGTTGGATCATTCTCTGGGTTTTGGTGTCAGGGTAATGCTTGCTTTTACGAATGAATTTGGGAGCTATACTTTCATTTCAATTTCATTAAAGAGTTTGGAGAGTAGTGGTATTAGGTCCTCTCTAAAAGTTGTTCTAGAATTCAGCAGTAAATCCATCAGGGCCTGGGCTTTTCTTTGTAAGTTATAATTATATCTTCAATTTCATTGACTGATATTGTATTATTTAAAAATGTTTATATCTTCTTGATTTCTGCCTTGGTAATTTATGTATTTCTAGGACTCTGTCCATTTCTTCTGTGTTTTCCATCTGAATAAAACACAGGTTTGCAAAGTATGTATTGATGATGTTCTGGATTTCTACAAGATCTCTTGTGATCTCACCTTTTGCATTCCTAATTGCATGGGTTTCGTTCTTTTCTTTCCTTTGTTTTGAGAAGACTGCCTAAGGGTTTGTCAATTTTATTTACTCTTTCAGAGAACCAACTTTGCCACTCAGATTCTTTGTATTGTTTTCTTTGTCTCCATTGCATTACTTTCTTCTCTGATCTATATAATTTCTTTCTTCGTACGAGTTTTGTGCTTGGCTTGCTCTTCTTCTTCTAGAAACTTAGGGTCCAACATTAGGTTATTTGAGCTTGCTCTGTTTATTTTTGTTTGTTTGTTTGTTTGTTTTAATGTAGGAATTCACCACTATAAATTTCTCTTGCAGAAGTACTTTCATTTTTTTTCCCATAAATTCTAGTACTTTGTTTAGGCATTATCACTTAATTATAGAAACTTTTCAATATCTTCTTTAGTTTCATCTGTAACCAGTTGGTTGTTCAGAAGGTGTTATTTCCATGCATTTATAAAGTTCTTGTGGTTTCTTTTGCCATTGATTTCCAATGTCACTGCACTATGGTCTGATGTATGCATGGGATAATTTCAGTTCCTTAGCATTTATTTAAGCATGCTCTATGAACTATTGTTTGGTCTACTCGGAGAATGTCCCATTTTCAGCTAACAATGTGCATTCTGACATTTCGGGATGGAATACTTTGTAGATATCTACTATGTCCATTTGTTCAATATTTCTGATATTTATTTTTATTTATTTATTTATTTATTTTATTTTTTTTTTTTTTTAGTTTTTTGAGACAGGGTCTCACTTTGTAGTTCAGGCTGGCCCTGAATTTACTTTGTAGCTCAGGCCAGCTTTGCACTCAAGGCAGTCCTCCTGCCTCTGCCTCCCAGGTGCTAGGATTACAGGCATGAGCCACCACAGCACTGTGATATGTGGTACTGATTGCTAATGGGCAGGAGCCACCACACCTGGCACTGCGGTATGTGGTTACCAAGAATCAGACTAGGGACTTTGTACTTGGTAGGCAGGTGCCGGAACCACTGAGCTAAATCTCTGGCCCTGTATATATAGGGGGTGGAGAGTTGCAGGGTGGGTGGGGAAGAGGAAAAATGAGAATCAAGTCGTGTCATATTCTGGTACAAACTCTCAATGTTGAATGCGATGAAGATGTATGTATTTATAATGTACCAATAAAGATTTGAATAAAAAATAAAATAAAAAGAAGAGGCCAGGGATTTAGCTCAGTGGTTCCAGCACGTGCCTTGCAAATGCAAGGTCCTGAGTTCAACCCCGGTAATCATATACAATAATGCCAGGTGTAGTGACTCATGCCCACCAGCAACTAGTACAACACACCACAGTGCCAGGCATGGTGGCTCATGCCCATAACCCCAGAATTTGGGAGGCAGAGACAGGAGGATTGCTGGGAGTTTGAGGCAGACCTGGGCTACATAGTGAGCTCAGAGCTAGCTTGAACTACAAAAAGCAAGACCCTGTCACACACACACAAAAAAGAATAAGAACAATGAAACAATGTTCATACTTTTATACAAATAATAAGAACAACCGAGAAAAACTGAACAACCGGTACAAACTAAAACAAAACAAAACAAAAAAAGATATGTCCACTTCAAGGTGTGTCTCTGCTGACAAATTGATCACAGAGCCCAGATCCCTGGAATTAATCCCAGATAGCCAAGTGTAAATTTATGATGCTGTAATGGATAGTCCTAGCTAGCTTGCACCTTTAGTTCTGAAGCTCAGGCTAATTTCAGGCTATGAGGCTAAAACTTGCTTTGTTCAGCGTGCAGTACTCCGTGTGCATCCTGCCAGCTTGAACCCAGGTCCCTGCCAGATTAAACTTGACTCCTTGCCCTCCTGCCAATTTGAACTCAGTTCTGCCTCGCCCTGAGGTAGCCAGCCTGACCTTGCTCTGAGTTCCAAGCTAAACTGACCCCTCTCCAAGATAAATGAACCAATTGCCCTCTTCTGAGTGACGGCTAAACCTGGATAATTCACCAGCTCCATTTCACTAGTGTGTTTCTCTGTGGAGGCCTCTGACGTCACCGGAAGTCACTGTCTGCAGGTTTGAGCTGCCCTTTCCCCTAGGATGAGTTGGGGTGGGGGCTTGCCACGTGCCCCTTCCTTCTTCACTAAACTCTGTCTCCTTGCTCTCCCCATGGGCTCGGATTTTCAATTCAGATTCTTGCTGGGTCCCAGGGACCCACTTCCTTCCTCCTTCTCTTCCTCCCATCGCTCTGTTCCAGCATCTGGACACCAGATCTTGGAGAGGCTTTTTCTCTGCTATTCATCACACTCCCTCCATTCCAATGCCTGTTCAGTGCCTGGTGGAAGATATGGGACTAGATTCAGTCTTTAGCTGTCAAAAGCCAGTTTGTACATCACCACTTATTTAAGTCACTATCTTTCCTCCAGTAAAGGTGTTTGGCCTCTTAGCCAAAGATAAGGCAGCTGAGTGTGCCTACCCTTGTTTTCATGTCTTCTGTTCTGTTGATCATCAGGTCTTTTTCTTGTTGCCAGTGCTAAGTTTATCACACTATCTTTGCAGTATAACTTCAATGCCCCTGCCTTGCCCTCGTGGCCTAGAGTTGTTTTTGCTGTTCTGGATCTCTTTTTGGTTCTGTATGAATTTTGGAATTCTTTTCTCTCATTCTGTGAGATACACTGTTAGTATTTTGATCATGATGGCGTTGGCGCCATATGTTTGCAGAACTGTAGCCATTTCACTGTCCTGTGAACACAAACTCAATTCTCTCCATAATTCTGGTTACAAAACGAACTGGATGAAAACTGGATCAAATTTATCCATAAGGTCCACATTGAACCTAACCATTAAATTTGACTTTGATCTCATCCAATTTGTTTTACAACCACAATCATGGGAAGAATGAAGTTCACGAACAAAGGTACCACTGTACTGGTTCTGCCACTCCATGAACAGCCAATTCATTTTCTGATACCCTTTGGAATCTCCTTTTTCAGAGCACTACAGCTTTTAATGTAAAGGTCTTTCACTTCCTAAGTATGTCATTTTTCTTGATGATATTCTGAAAGGTGTTGTCTCTCTAATTTGTTTATTAGTGAAGTCACTGTACATGTACAGGAATACTTTTGATTTTCCAGTGTTGACTTTGTATCCTGTTACAAGACTGAATGTCCTTAATTCTAGGAGTCTTCTGATGGAATGTGTGGGGTTTCCTATGTAGAGTATCATGTTTTTAGCAAATAGCAATTTAACTTCCTGTCGTGTCCTTCTTTTTATTGCTTTCTCTTCTGTAATTGCTCTAGTTAATATTTCCAAAAGTATATTAAATAGGAGTGATGAGAATGATAGTGAGCATCATGGTTTTGTTCCTGATTGTTTCTTGCTGTACCAGGGATCAAACTCAGGACCTTGCACTTGCCAGGCAGGCTCAGTGCCACTGGCTACATCCCCAGCCCTTGTTCGGGTTTTAGAGTGACAGCTTTCAGTCTCTGACCATTTAGTTTGATGTTTGCTGTTACTCTTCCATATATGGCTTTTATCAGACTGAGATAAAGATCTTCTATTCGAATTTTCCAGCCCAAAAGCAGATTGGCACAGAACACATGGAGAGTGCAACATGTATGTGAAAGAAATAATCCTAAAACATTACTGAAGGGTAAGGGGGGAAAAAAACAAAAAGATGGCGCACTTCCCAGCATTCCCAGCTCCTCTCCGCAAGGGAACCAGGGTGGCAAACCTAAGGTACCCTCCCTCCTGAGGTCCAGTGGCTGGACC
>PVIR01024733.1:0-25609 GCA_004026965.1 Petromus typicus | reverse complement strand
AATACTGGGTGTGGAGACCCACACCCAGCAGCAACCAGCACCACATACCACAGTGCCGGGCGTGGTGGCTCACGCCTGTAATCCCAGCACTCGGGAGGCAGAGGCAGGAGGATTGTGATGTGAGTTTGAGGCTGAGCTCAGGGCCAGCCTGAACCACAAAAGCGAGACCCTGTCTCAAAAAACCTAAAAAAAAAAAAAAGAGGGGCTCAGGCAGTGAGCAGGTGTGACCAAGTGCCTTTGTAAAACTTATGCAGAGTCAGCTGAGACTGTTTCTCTTTCCACTCCAGTGTTGCTTCTATAACATTTCTCTAAAGTCAGACAGCTTCGGAACAACCGCCGGCATTTTAAGTAGGCTGACCCGCGGAGGATATAGTTTGGGTTTGGGAGACTATTATTTATGTGATTCCAGTCAACGCTGCATGTAATTAAACTACTGCTAATATAAGAATGGCTTCCAGGAGTAGTCCTCCCTCTCTGCCTGGCTCTCGGAACCTCTTACTTTGGCAGGTGGTCCCGAGGCACCAGGTCAGAGGACCAGGCTTTGATTCAAATGTGTCACAGACAACTGGTAATAGAAACACACCGGAAGTAGACAGGAAACACAGCTGCAAATGTGCCAACAGTAGGAAAAAATGCCAAGCTGTTTTTCTGAATATTGTGGTATTTGTACAGTTTGTCACCTTTTGAAATCTGGAATTTGCCAGTTTTTTCTTATAAAATCAAATATTTGCTTTTCTACTTAATGCACTTTGTACTTGTTTGTTGGTTGGTTATACATTATTTGCTTTGCTTTGCTTTTACAGTACTGAATCTTGGACCCAAGTCCTTTGCACTGAGCCGCGTCTCCAGCTCTTTTATTTTGTTTTATTTTTTATTTGGAGATAGTGTGGCTAAGTTGTTCAGTCTAGGCTTGGACTTGCAATCCTCCTGCCTCAGCCTGTCAGACTGCAGAATTATGGGCACGTGCTACCTGCCCAGCATATTATTTTTCCCAGAAAGATTCCTTAAAATTTTGGTTAGGCCTCACATAACCTGCATCCACTGTTATTCAAATGTTAAATTTAGCCCCGTTTCCCAGTAATCCGAGTAATAAAGAAATACAGCATGATACATAGTTCTTTGTGATAGAAAAGGGAAAATAAACTAGAAAATTATGAAAAATTTGTCAAATATGTTATTAATTCCATGATGAGATTACATTACAACAGTTTACATAAAGTTTAAGAAGAAAAACAAAAACCCAACCCAGAATAAACACTGTGAGTCAAATGCTACTGCAAGCACCAGGGCAGCCCGGCCCAAGGCTTGTGTTCCTGAACATCGGTGCGGTCTTCACTCAGGAAGAGCGAACACAGAGAGCCAGACAGTCCGCTTCGGAGGCCGGCCGTGAGGACACAGTGGAGCTCTGGCGGCTCAGGGCTCAGGTAGCCAACACCATCCGGGGTGGGCCAAACGCCGAGGGCCCTGGTCCAATCAGCCCGAGCCGGCCGTGGTCCAATCAATCAGCCCGAGCCGTCCGTGGTCCAATCAATCAGCCCGAGCCGGCCGTGGTCCAATCAGCCCGAGCCGGCCGTGGTCCAATCAGCCCGAGCCAGCCGTGGTCCAATCAATCAGCCCGAGCCGGCCGTGGTCCAATCAATCAGCCCGAGCCGGCCGTGGTCCAATCAGCCCGAGCCGGCCGTGGTCCAATCACCGCGCCGCGCGGCAGACTGGCTCCTGCCTGCAGACAAGGAGCACAGAGGAGCTCAGTAAGCAGGATAAACTTCACGGCCCAGCTGTTTTTCCTCTGTTCTGTTTGTGCAGATGCTTAGTTGTGCTTTGAGGTTTTGCTTTTCTGCCTTAAAAATGAATAAATGAGCACATAGAGGAGAAATATTCCTCAAAAATCTTTAGGAAATGTGTCGATGGTCAGTAATAAAGCAACAGTGAGAAAGCTCTAATAAGTAATATTTATTTACCTAGAACATTTAGAATCTTAAAGGAATTACCTCATTAAATTTTCAACACACCCATAAAAAGTATACTACTTTTGCCCCCTATTATATTGATGAGGAAACAAGGCTTAGACAGACTAAATCACTTAGACGAAATAGTGAAGCAAGAAGACTGTGAAAACCAGAATTTGGACCAACTCCCGGGTCCTGTCCTAACAGCCTGTGCAGGGAGGGTGGGCTGCAAAGCCAGGGCTTTGCTTGCTCACGAGAGGTCACTCAGGAGCTATGAGAAAAACATGAGCAATCCTTTAATATATGAGCTATTAAACCACCTTTCCTTGACTTTTTATCAGCAAAGCTTCTTGCCTGTAGGGCCTGGGAATGTGCTATCTGGACACTTTCAGAGAAGCTAAGGCTGCTGACACTATGTGGCAGCAGTAATGGGGGCTGAAGAGATGTTCCGTCCGACTCTTCATTCAGTGATCCTGTGGTGTGGGAGTGCTCTGCTAGAAGAATCTACAGAGCTCCAGCTCAAAAGCTTTGAGATCCCAAGTTCGATCCTCAGAAAAAAGTACCTTGAGGTAGAGATGAATTCGTTGCTTACAGTTATCTATGAGGTATCAGGCTTTCTGCATATATTATTTAATTTGTATACCAGAAACTTATGGGATTCATAAGTGAAATAAGCAGTGTACAAATGTGTAAATACCATATCATTTCTGCAGTATGAGAAACTGCAGGTATAAATGAGATCCAGAATGCATCACAGGTATTGTGAACTAGGAAGAAAATGTTCAAAGGGAACAGGAAAATGGGGGGAATAGGGAAAAACAAAAAGGGAAAGAAAAATTTGATGGTAAAAACAACAAAAAAAACAAGAACAAAGTTTAGGTATGAAGGGTGGGTGGGGAACAGAAAATAATGAGAATTAAGATACACCACGTGCAGATACAAACGCTCAATGTTGATGTAATCATAATGTATGCCTAAATTATATCAATAAATTCAACTTTTAAAAAGAAGAAACTTATAGAGCAAGTTATATTACCTCCATTTTACTGAACACTATGTTGGACTGTTGGTTAATCTGTGGAAATTCAAACTCAGGTCTTGTAGCTCAAAACCCAGCCTCTTTCTACTACATCTAAGAAGAAGAAATACAAATGTGTTTTGGGGCCAGGGGTTTAGCTCAGTGATATCACATCTGCCTCACAAGCCCAAGGTCTTGAGTTCAATCCAAAGAGAGAGCGAGAGAGAGAGAGAGAGAGAGAGAAAGGAAGGGAGAGAGAGAGAAAATCACACTACATTTTGCTGCTAGTAATTTAAAATCTAAATCAATGGGAAAATCTTAAGGTTCAAAGTGAAGAAACGTGACAAAGTCACACGGCCTTAAAAGATGCGCACTATTCCAGGCCAGGGGCAGGGTAGAGGGGAATACAATGGACAAATTCCTTCATAAGATTTCTTGAGTTCCAGAACTCAGGTGCAAAAGCCTTACTCATTCTTTTCTGTAGAAAAACAGAAAAAATAACAAAGAAAATATACTTTAAAAAGTTAAAAACTCAAACCACTCAGCATATTCCCAAAGAGTGATAACTGGAGAGGAAAACAGTTTACAAAGTAAGAAATGATAATTGGAGTAAGTGGGGAAAAGTCACAGAGGACTGGTGAGAAAACATCTTAGAGTTTGAGGACTGCTTCAGTCGTTTCTTTAAAGAAAAAAAGATTTGGTTATTTTATGAATCCAATACACTGCTCAATCCATTACTCACTGAAATGTATTGCCTGGATTTTAGAAATATACACTGTCTCATGACCACCAACCGCCCCGTGGCAAAAGGTTCAAAGATAAGTAGAGAAAGCAACCACAGGTGAGACTTGGCGACGACTCCGTATGACCTGTGCGCGCTAAAGCCAGCCCAGCACAAGCCTCCTCACTCCGCACACGCTGCGCTCCCCGCGGTCCGCCACTTCAAGCTCCCCGGGGTGCACACCGGGTGATAAATGCTGCTTGCTGTCTTCAAAACGAGATAAAGCAAGCCAGACGCTGGTACACCCTCTCATATGTTTGATACACAGACTTTTAAAATATTTGAGCTTAATTTAAAGATGATTACTCCAGTACAACTGTATACTTTTTGCACTAAAGTTGAGGAGCCAAGGTGCTGACAAATACAGTTATTTGGCCCAAGATGAAAGATGATACCTTTGTGCGCCTTGAAAGAATAGCGTCTCAGGCAACTCCTGGGTAGAGTTCTGCAGGGAGCCGCAGGAAGTGGAGCCGTCGCAATCATCAGGGTTTAAATGCCAGCATTAAAGGAGGCAAACATCACCATGACAACTGGCTTCTCTCGTGGAGCCATCAGAGAATAGGAGATTCCAGCTTCAGTCAAGACAACAGAGCTTGCTTATGCTAGTGAAAAGTACAGTGGACTTATTTAGAAGTGAAATCTTCCCCACGAAAAGTCAGACTGCAGAAAAAGATCTGTCATTTAACCCTGTGGTAAATTTCTCAATTCCTGTTTTCATGAAGTTGCACTATCACAATAGCTGAGAAGTCACTGCCCATTCTATCCAAGTCTTCTAAAATTCTAGATCCTCAAGGGTCCAATTATGTTTGACTTTAAAAAGAAACTATGATCTACGTACTTCCTATAATACAAATCAAGTCAAGTCATCAAACTGGTCATAGCTATAGTATCCCAGTTTAATTACAGACAAACACTATATTAATTCAATAGTTGAATCTGTTGCTCTGTCTTTTGATGATGGCCAATGATTTATGACAATAGTATGTAGTTAATATTCACCTTTGTTCCCAAAATATATTTGTATAAATGAACTCTCTACACTTCAAAACCCAAATTCACAAGGAAAGCATCTTTTAAATCTTACTGCTGTAAGCTCATTTTCCCAAACTGTTATTACACATAATAAGAGACTTGATTTGACAGCTCCTGTAATAACACATTATAAATTTTACATTGAATGTGTGTGTGTGTGTTTACTTTAAACTCTTGTGATGGCAAAACCATTTTCCTCAAAGCTGATTGGTTGTACATGTCTACAACAGTGCTTAAATGTGATCTTGCTATGCCAAGGGTTCTGACAAGGAGGAATCTTTTTATATTATGTCTTTTGGTACTCAATATCATATCTTCATGAAGAACTTTTGTTTTGTTATTGAAAAATAAATGTATCTTGCTTCTTGGCTGGCCCTGACTTCAGCAATTTGTAGTAATTTCCACTACAGACTATTAAGAATCTATTTCAAAGACAGATTAACAAAGTTGAAGTAAAAAAATAAAAAATTTAAAAAAAAACTTTTCTAAACATTGCGGCCTCCATCCAGCACTGGGTGAGTATTAGAAATTATTCACATAAAATACAGATGCCAAATAGTGAACTTAATTTACAGATATTGACTGTTTTCCTTACTGCATTCCTTAATTTTGATTGTATAATCGTTTTTGTACACTAATCTCATAAAACTTTAAACTCTTTGGTTTATTTAGTATGCTTGTTTTTCCTATACATTTTCTTCCAAAGTACTTAGGCTTCCTTTAATATTGTATATTTGCACATTTCTCCATAAAGATGTGAAGTTTTGTCAACATTGCACTGGGGGGATGTGAAACTACAATGCCTATGTTATTTTCTCTCTGATTTAGCTTTCACCCGAATACGGAAGCCACAAACATTAATCCTGATGCTGAGGACCCTCTAACGAAGGTATGACCTGATCAAACAGCCCACACAATGTGCCCGCTCAGAGGTGACACTCGCTGGCTGCTTCATTTTCTTATTCCAGCTCTTGGGTTTAAGCTCCTCGTGCTAAATGTTTATCTCTTTCTCAAAGGCTTATGAAAGTTTTCGTGAAAAAATGTTGCTGCTTCACTGCAGAAAGGGAGCCTCTTTTTCTGAGCTGCACAACTTGGTGAGTATTCACATTTATTTCTTCCCGAGCCTAATCTATCAGACTAACTACTGTCAAGAGTATAGTTGGTGGACAAAATACTACTTAAGTACATCAGAAGAACAGAGTATCTGTGTTCACAAACGAATTGTACTTCAGAGCAATCAGTGAAGCCTATTTTCAATTCAAAAAATTACAAACTTTTATCCACTTATGCACTTTTCAAGAGAAAGAGGTCTGAAAACTTCATCTAAGACAATCCAATTTTATAAAACAGAAAAGAAGTGTCATTTAATGATGAGTACTTGTGAGATAAAAAGTCACACGCTCTTTCTGGAGTGTGTCGTTATCAAGAAGGGCGTGATGGGCACAATAGCAGGAGGCTGATGGGTAACCCAGAGAGAAATCAAGCAGCCAAAGCTCCTCACAATCCTCACTCACAACCTTAAACATATTTAGAAGGGGAAACCTACACCAGCAGTCTAAGTTTTAGCTTCTTTGTGCTGTGGTAACTGACATTACAAACCCTAGTTTCTCTTTTTACTTATTTACCAAAGAGATAAATTTACATTTATTGGTATTTCTTCCTATTGTCCTAAGTTGCCCTTCAACAGAAGTGATTTTTTAAAGTAAAATAATAATACAAGAGAAAAAGAAGAGAGGAAAGAAGAAAAATAGAATTTTTCTATCTAATTAGAATACAAATAAACTTCTCTTTAATGGCATGCTGTCTTTAATATCTTTAAAAGTAGTATAAATTCATAAATTTGAAATGAACACTCCTTAAAATTGTGATTACCAGGTGTGGTGACACATACCTGTAATCCTAGAGCTTGAGAAGCAGAGTAGGAGGAGTTCGAGGCCAGCCTAAACTACGCAGCTAGCGAGACCCTGTCTCAAAAAAAAAAGTGATTATTCCAGACAATGAATGTCGTCAGAGGTTTCTATGCCTTTGTAAACTAACTCGCCAGTTAGAAACTCAAAACTGCCAGTCTTCTGTTTTCAGGTAACCTCCTAATTTCTAATCTCCGCACTTCAGCAGCGTGATTTTCTCAAGCATCTCTCTCTGTTTCCTCCTTCACTCCGTCTCCCCCCCTCTCTTTTTCTCTCTCCCTTCTTTCCTCTCTGCTCCTCAACCTTCTTTTTAATCCAACTCTTTAGGCAGCTCAGAACAGGACCAGGTAGTAACTCACAGTCTGTAAATGTTGAGAATGGCAGTAGACACCCTGTATTTCTGTGTTTGCCTGGGTAGGCAAGAGGGCTGGTTCATACGTAACTGCAGAGGGCTCTGAGCAGTCATTTCTTAGTCCAAAAATAATATTCATTTTGTAATCTAGGTAACAAATGGAAAAATGAAGATCCTCCTGGTATTCCTGGGTCTGCTCGGCAAAGCTGCTACCATGCCGGTGGGTGCCTCTTGCCCCAGCCCGCCCTTGGGGTTCTGCTGTTGCAGAGCTGCAGGGTCTATCTCACCCGCGGGCTTCACTTTGACTCTTTTCTGTCAGTTCCAGATGTACATGCCCCGCATGCCTGGATTTAGCAGCAAAAGTGAGGAGGTATGTACTCTCAGCATCCAGGCAGAAGTTTTCCAGGGTCCTGTCCTACTGTAGAAGTTCACGAAGGATGAGTACTGACAAAATTTCCGATATATGAAATCTCTTATGAAAGAAGTATAGGCAGGAAGATTTCAAGTCCAAAATGAGGTCAGGTGGTGATTCTGTCGATGTGATCATACCTGTGTATTCCAATACTGCTTTTCATACCTGTGGATTTATTGTAAAATTGAGTTGATTCTAGTTTCGAGGCTAACTTTGTTAGCTAGCAAAACTAGCAGCTTGTACCAAGTGTTAGAAGGTAGATGCTTAAGCAAACGAATAACTCAGACAAGGGATCATTAGCCAAATTCAGTAGACATCAGAAAGCATCACTTTCCCACAGAATGAACTTGCTCTCAAATTTTGAGCATCAAATGAATAGAACAGAATATTCAAAACTTTAAAGTAGACTCAATTTTTTTATTATGTTATGTTGATTCTTCTCAAAATAAAATTCTACCTAGAAAGACCCAGAAATTTTTAAAGTATACTTGTTGTAAATTCATGTATAACTACTAAAAGACATTATGTCTACCCTCCTTAAAATCAGAAATCTGGCTTATTTTGATCACTTGTCAGCGGAGAAACTCTTTCCTTCGGAGTATATTAACGAATCCCTTTCATTGCAGATGATGCGCTACGGTCAGTTCAACTACATGCACCCCCCACCCGTAAGTCCTTCTTTCCACCGTTCCCGAGGGTCCTTGTTTGCTTCCAGAGAGCTGCACTGTACTGTCTGCCTGAGCTCAAGCAGAGCTGCCACCAGGCATCCGAATTACAACGTGGTCACCACAAAAGGCGCAAGGACAGAATCCTTGCACTTGTCACCTCACATCAAATTTTCTTATTCCTTACTATTGTCCTTTTCCTATAAATCAAAATCATTAATTAATTACAAGATTTATTTATAACAAAGAAAAATTGATTTTGGGAAGAGATCACAGAAGGCAATTCCATAAGTAATGACAACGAAAATAGCTTTGAAGAGCTAATTTATTTATTATTTTGAAAGCTAATTGATTTATTTTGAAAGCTAACAGAAATTGTTGGCTCTTGTCACTGTTGATGCTTAGGACAGGCGGAGACATGAGTCCAGTGGCAGTGGGCTCATAACTTTTCTGACAAAATGTTACAATGGCCCAACTCTGGAAGGTGCCGCTTCTGACTTTTGCAACATGCCCACAGGAGCCGTTTCAGAGAGGAAGGTCAGGAGTTCAGCAATTTTCTCTCCATCCCCACTTGAAGACTCAGTATTCTCGAGATTCTCTTCCTCCATTTCTGACGGGCCCAACTCTCATCTCTTCTTCCTTTCAGCCCCTTTGCCGGTGGGTTCTTTTCAACACTTAATTTCATAAAATCCTGAACCTCTGCCCCACACTGTATCATGAGTGATCACACAGCAAACAGGGACTAATGAAGATTAGGAATACGAACTGGCATTAATCACGGAGGAAATATCTGAATGGAAACTGACATAGTTAGACGGATGTCAGTTGATAAACTAACACTTTTGTGTTGGACCCCTGAGTTGCCCGGTCCAAGTCTGTGACGGTGGAGATGCTGATGACGGCAGGGAACTGAGGCCCCAGGACCTAAGCAGCACAGGGCAGCCAAGGGCATACACAGTAGTTTTTACTTTCTCTTCTTTTTGTTGTTCGGTTTTGTTTCCTGTTTGGCTTTACAGTCTCACTCCCTTTCCTTTCTTCCTGTCTTCCCTTGATCTAGCCTTGTAACAAGTCACATGAGTTCTACACTTGACCTCAGACTCGCTGTAACCGACCCTGGGACACCTCCTCCCTGAGTCAGGCTTCGGAATCAGAAATCCTTGAATTCATAAACTGAAATTTCTCACTGAATTGTGCCTTTCGGTTAGGTTGGTTTTCTGGAGGACAGAAGTTCACTTTAGCAAGACAACACTTAAATCTCTTGCTGAAGACCTGGAAGCCTCTGTTGCTGAGTCAAGTTGCATGGGATGGCTGGGCTCTTGGCTGGGTCTGGAGGGCGGGGAGCGTGGCCTCAGCCCGAGACAATGTCACTGTTTCTGCTGCTCTTTCAGATGGGACCCATGGGCCCTTACGGACCCGGCTTCCAAATCCCGCCGCCGTACCCACAGTACCCGATGCCCCCCATGTGGCCACAGCCCCTTCCCAGCGGGTGGCAGAACCCCCCAGCTCCTCAACACCAGACCAAGGTTGATCCAACTCAAGAGACCCAGAAGCCCAACCAGACTCACCCACAAAAGCCACCAGAACAGCAGCCTCTAAATCAGCCACAAGACCCACCCAAGGGCAAAGCGGATGCCCAGCCACCGCAGGTGAGCTTGTCCAGAGACTCCAGGCCAGAACCGTAAAAGGCAGAAAAGGGATTTGCAGGCCCAGCCACGCCTATCACGGGCTTCCTGCGAAATGCAGTACAGGTGCTCCCACAAAGCGACACAGTATTTAGTTTAGCTCTGATAGCATGCAAACTGCCCATGAAGTCCTTCAGGCTTGTCCAGTAAGAAAACGCCTGAATATTACCTTGGAGAAGGTCCTTTTATCTGGGCAGGGTGACACATGGCTGGAACCCAGCATTCTCAGAGGCTGAAGCAGGAGGATCACAAGTTTGACCCTGCCTGAGCAATTTAGATTTAGCAAGATGCTATCTCAGAATAAAATAAACCTTTAAAAGGCTGAAGATGTAGCTCATTGTGAAGGTCTGCATTAAACCCCTCAGTGCCACACATACACAAAAAAAGGTATTGTTAAATATGGAGCTGATGCATTACAAAAAAATGACAGTAAATTTATGAGTCAAGAAACAAAGTTTCCCTGGGCACAGTGGTGCCTGCCTGTAGCGCCAGCACTTGGGAGGCTGGCAGGAGCCTGGGCTACACAGTGAGCTCACGGCCCATCGAGGTGTAGTGAGACTGTCTCAAGAAACCAAGACACGGGCGGGGGTTCAGCTCAGTGGAGCCACCACGGGCTTTGTGAGCGCACAGTCGTGAGTTCAACCCCTGGCACCACAAAATAAAAAAGCAACTCAAGTACTACCCCCAGTTTATGTAGTGGGCAAGTCACTTCATTCTAGACAATGATATGCCCTTGTATCAACTGACTCATGTCTCAGCTCTTTCTAGATTTATATTCTGACAGTTCGAGCAGCTGCTCTGAGATGAGTATTTTTTCTAGTACTTTGGCGTGATGTAAATGTCGCCCTGAAATAAAGCAGAAGATGGGCAAATGGGTCCTCGGGACCCAAATGGGTCACCTCGCCCGTATGAAGCTTCAAATCTGTCCCTCTGGGCCTTTATCCCCACTTGCAGTGCTCAGTACAGGAAGTTCAAACGCCAGTAAAAAGATGCCCTGGCTGTGAACCCTGATTTCCATCTCTCTCCCGCCCTGAGATTCCTAGCCAATGACAACTTCTCTGACCCTCAGATTCTTGAAAGAAACAGGAATAATAACGCCATCTCTTTCACAGTTACCTGAGGACTAAAGTAATTGAACAGCTGAAAACAGCACAGTGCATGGAACATTAACTGTTCAATAATAGTCATTATTACCATCATCTCTGTCTTTTAAACACATCCACATAAGGGGGAGAGAGAATTTAATGCAAGGGGAAAGACAGACCGAATTTCAAATAACTCTGTTCAGCGTGCTTCACACTGCACCTGTCCTCTCACTTCTGTATAACTCTGACTCTTTCTCTCCAGCCTTTTCCACCATTCAACAACGGACTCTTTCCCTATCAACAACCCCCATGGCCAATTCCACAGGTAAGAACTGTTCTTCATATTGCTAATAAAAAACTGCTATAGCATATTATATATTAAATCAATACAGATTTAGACCCTCAAATGGCATCAGGAAAGTGTGAAATCATAGCAGTGATCATCGAGAAAATGAAGTTTTCTGCATTTTCCACTCAGACTAACGTACAGCATGGAAATAGCACAAACCACCTAACAGCTATTAAAAGCTCATTAATTAATAAGTTAATTTAAAGGTTGTACTACTTTACAACTATCCCTCCATTCCCATCCAAGATTAGGAGTACAACACTTAATCCCAGTTAATGTGATGAGAAATTAAAACAAAATGAAGTCTGAAAAAGAGGAAATCAGATGTAATTAGACTGAGGCCTTCCCACGGTGCCTTAGTGCTTCTAGGCACAAGTGAATCGTTATGCAAACTGACACTTACAAAAGAATTCTGAAGTTTAAAATTATTAAAATAAAACAATAGTGAGACAGTATTACAGGCATTTTAAAAAGAAATGGTAAACTAGTTGAACTAAAGAAACAAGAAAGGCCACTCTAGTTTAAAAAATACTAAAACATCAAAAAATAATCGACAGCTGTTTGGCCTTGGATGGGCTGTTCTTGTCCACAACTCTAGAACCCTGAGGGCTTCTTACTGACAAGGAATCCTTAGCACCAAAGAGCAAGAGGCCCTTTTTTTTTCTTAGAAAAGTGACTTCCTTCCTTTCTTATGAGTTAAGAAGACTAAGGAGCTCCCTGGTAAAGACTTTACAAGCAGCGTAAGTCTCACAATGCAGCGACATTAACCTCATCTACACAGAACTTCTTGAAAGTTTATAGGAATAAGTATATCGAAAAACCTAACAACAAAAGAACAAATACTTCAGTCCAGGGAGAGGCAAATGATCTTTTTTCCAAAAAGAAGATCAAGTGGCCTATAAATATATGGGGAAAAAAACACACTCAATATCCTTAGCCAGCATATAAAAGCAAATCAAAACTAGAAGGAGACTTCATTCTCTCTCCAGTCAAAATGACTATTAGCAAAAACCAAACCAAAAAAAAAAAAACTAAAAAAAAAAAAAAAAACTGTTGGTAGTACAGAGAAAAGGGAATCTTTGTATCTTGTTGGCGACAGTGTGAATGGCACAGTACTGGTACTATGGAAAACAGGATGGAGGTTCCTCAGAAAACCAGAAGTAGAGGGGCTGGGGAGTTAGCTCAGTGGTTCTGGTGCCTGTCTTGCAAGCGCAAGGGCCCGGGTTCGATTCCCCGGTAACCACATAACAATACTGGGTGTGGAGACCCACACCCAGCAGCAACCAGTACCACATCCCACAGTGCCGGGCGTGGTGGCTCACGCCTGTAATCCCAGCACTCGGGAGGCAGAGGCAGGAAGATTGTGATGTGAGTTGGAGGCTGAGCTCAGGGCCAGCCTGAACCACAAAAGCGAGACCCTGTCTCAAAAAACCTAAAAAAAAAGAAAACCAGAAGTAGAGATGTCATGTGAGCAGTGCACCACCCCTGGGTACGTCCCCCAGGAAGAGCGTCAGTATCACCAGACACCAGCGCACCATTACTACTGCAACTCCAGATACCAGCATCAGCCTAGTGCCAGTCCACAGATGAACAAATAAAGATAATATGGTATCTAAATATGATGGGATATTATTCATCCATAAGGAAGAACAAAAATGCCATTCGCAGGCAAATGGAACTAGAGGTCATCAGGTTGCATAAAATAATTCAAATTCAGGAAGACAAGTATTGTGTCTTTCACTTACACTTGAAAAGTAGAATGAAATGAAATATTTAAAAGATGACTAGAAAGTAGTAGAGGGACTACACGAGAAGGGGAAGGGGACTGGAGGAAAGAGGAAGCCAGGAAAGATTACAAAAGGGAGTTAGAAGAGGGATCCAGCAGAAACACAACAGCAATAAATGCATGTATGGAAAGGCCACTTTGAAACCCATCAATTTGCACAATTAATATGTATTAATTATAATTTTTGAATGATTTTTTAAAAAGAAAGTCTATAGGAACTGAACTCATTTTCTCAGTGTTTTTTGCTGTAGTTGTTGTAGTCGTTGTTGTTGTTTTTGATACCAAATGTCAAACTTGGGACTTTGGCACCAGAACCAATGAGCTAAATCCCCGGCCCTCTAAACTGACTTTCTAATCCCTCCCAATTTGTACCAGTCCCCGAGCAGAAATTCACCTTTCAGATTTGATTAGAAACTTGATCCTCAGCCAGGGATTTAGCTCAGTTGCACTACTCCTGCCTGGCATGTGTGAGGTCCTGAGTTTGATTCCCAGTATCAAAACGAACAAACAAAAATTAACCCCCACATATGAAGCAAGCATTCTAAAAACAACTTCGTTATTTAGTCTCTGTTATTAGATGTTCCATTATAGATGCCTGGGTTCTAGCATCACTCCAGTCAATCTGCCTCCCTCTGGGGTGAGCATGGTGCTTGGGGTCCAGCTGCTGGACGCAGTGGGTAGGCTGAAGGAGAGATTCAGTCCTCTGGTTATTAGAGCAGGACAGTCTGGGACTCCGTGGAAGCCTTTGCGTTGATCATTATTCACTAATGGATCATAACTCTCAGTAGACAGCGAGAGCTACTGCTAAAGCTCACAGTATTGACACCCACTTACTAGCAAGATTCAGCTTAACACACCCTTAACCTTACAATCAAATGGCAGCATAGAGAGTGGTTTTCTTGTGTTTTCACCCTTCAGAGGATGCCGCCCCCTGGGTACGGACGCCCACCACTCAGCAATGAAGAAGGAGGGGTAAGCACGGGTAGAACTGCCTTCCTCACAAGGGGTTACAGCCCTCTAGCCTCTGCCTTTTGAGCCACATCTAATAAGAAAGTTAAAGCCCAACATAGGAACCTCCTATAGCTCAGGCTCCTAAGACTTAGAAAAAGAAAAGTAAAACCAATCAAGCTAGTGACCTGAATAAAATGTGGCTCATCATTTCCGCTCCACAAGGATTGAAAGATGTCTCTCAAATGCATGCTAAGACTTCAGAGAGAGATAACCAGAGAAGTAAGTGAAGAAAACTTAGAATGTCACCCTCAGGGAGATTAAAAAGCCATCTAATTTTTTTATTGTAGAAATAAACTAAAGCCCACAGAAGGTAAAGTATCATTCAACTTCACCTAGGAAACTCATGTATAAAATGGACCCAGAATCCAGTTCTTCTGCTACCTTATCTAATGGCTTTTTACAACCTCACACTAAGGAGGAATTAAATGTGTATCACAGAGTGATATACTCTTAAAATATACTAGAACTGATGTCAGATATGATGGCACCTGCTTGTAATCCCAGCACTCCAGAGGTGAAAGCAGGAGGACTGCCGCAAGTTCAAGTCCAGCCCGGGCTATCCAGTGAGCTAAGGTCAGCCAGAACCACACAGTGGCACCTTGTCTCAGCACGACTTATTCACTACTTAATTCTAACACTGAACCTGGTGTGGCGATGCATGCTCAGGAGGCTGAGCAGCAGGACAGCGTGCTGGAGGACAGCCTACGCAACTTGGTGAGATCTTGTCTCAAAACAGAAAGGACTCAAGCTGTACCTTGATGTGAGCCTCTAGACTCAATTCCCTGGTACAAAAAGATCCGAGAAATTCTAGTACTATATCACAAAATAAAAATCATTTTAGTAATCCCAGCACGTCGCCCTACCATAGAGCTTACTCACTCTTTCCCCTAAATGTGGCATGTGCTCAGTGAGATGCAGACACCAATAGCTTTGTAAGAGAAGGAGGCACGGTGTGTTCTTAAAATAACGATGTGGGAGATCACTATGGCAATAATGGTACAAGATAAAAAATACTCAAACAAACAATTCACACAGTTGTGTGAAACCTAACCTAGAAACCAGACACTTTGAACTTCCACACACATGAGAAAGTGAACACATCAGCCAGGCAGTTAGCATAGGCACCACGCCCCACACACCTTCCTGCGTTTATGCCAGGACCTCTCCTCCTGTCGCATCCTCTCTGTCTACAAAAGGGGACTTTTTAAATACTTTTCCTTTCCTTTTCTTTTTTTTTTTTTTTTTTTTTTTTTTTTTTTTTTTGTTTTTTCAGACAGAATCTCACTTTATAGCTCAGGCAAGCCCTTAATTCACTATGTAGCCCAGGTTAGCCTGGAACTCACAGCAGTCCTCCTGTCTCTGCCTCCTGAGTGTTGGGATTATAGGAGTCACCACACCCAGTTTAAAAATGCTTTTTCTTCAAACTGCATTTGTTTGGAAAAAAAAAAAACTGAATGACCTAAATTCCTTACAAACATCTGAAAGCTAATAGACAGTACTTATGATTATTAAATCCTTCATTAAACAGAAACTTAGTAAGGATTTCCCACTGTGCGAAGTACTGGGAAACTATAATGAAAACATAATGTTTTTACCAGAAACTTTAGTCTAAAAATCAAGTGGGCGAATCCCAGGAAAACGGCAAATGAGGGCAGTGAGATGATGGTCGTGACAAGCGTGTCCTGCTATGGGCACCGGGAGACCCAGGCCTGCCGCGGGATCCAGGGCGGGGAGGTGGCAGTCAGCCGTCCTGAGGGCGAGCCCAGGCCCACAGGGACACCTGTGCAGGGAGAGCCGAGACCACGGGCACTGAGCAGGAGGAAGCTGAGGCGCATTCCGGCTGTTCAGCTGTCAGCGCTAACTGCGTGGAGTACGGGACAGGGAGATGACTGAGTGTGACAGCTCGAGCTAACAACTACGATTACTATTATGACCATATAGAACGATAACACTCATTGGCACTCAGCCAAGTTCTAAGTGCAGGGCTGTGTGTGCAGTATCCTTTCTCATTTGACCACTGTGAAGAGCTACACAATCACTTTTAATTTATGTCACGTTAGTCAGAGTCACAGCACTGATGCTGGACCAGGAGCAGGACTTTAATCCACTTCCGTCTGACCCCCATTCAGGCCTGCCCTGTGCGGTTTTCTACGCTGCCCTAAAAGGGTTAGAATTTATCCGTAAGGTAAGGGGGATTCTAGATGCACACTGAGAGGCCGAGGCGGGAGAATCCCTGAAGGCTCACTCCCAGCCTCTGATGCCAGCAGAGAAGCACAACTGGAGAGCAGTAAGAGTACAGAGTATCCAGTAAGAAGCCGCCGTAACAGCTCAGGAGTACGGGGAGAGAGGGAAAGGGACAAGAAGGAAAGCTGAGGTTTCCTAGGACTCTGTCGCTCAGTGTCCAAGGGAATAAGGAAGAAGGCAGAACCCTGGGCCGAGCGTGGCGACCGTCTCTTAGATATAGAGCACCGGGGGCGGGGGACCTTTTGTCACCACGAGTCCAGTGAGATGTTCAGCGGAGCACCTCAGGCCTCCCCCCAGGGGACGGCTCCAGCACGGAGTTGTGCCTTTCAGTCATTAGCATGTGACTGGACAGGAAGTACAGATGTGCCACGGGTCGTGAAGTGAGGACTGAGAGATGAGGCAGCTACAGGATGGAACTCAAAAAGCTGAAACCCTCAGAGCGAGGCTGAGCGGTCAAAACAGCACCGGAAGAGAAGGACCGACAGGGTCAGGTCGGACCGAGGCGGGCTCGGGTTTCAGGAGAGCATGGCCCACGGGGCTGAAGGGAGCCTGCCGCTAAGGTTTCCCTATTACGTTGAAAATTTCCAGGCAACATCATGCTAGGAGGCAAAGAATCATTATGAATTTCCATCTTCCTTCCTACAGAATCCTTATTTTGGATTTTTTGGATATCCTGGCTTTGGAGGCCGTCCTTACTATTCAGAAGAGATTGAAGACTATGAGAAACCAAAAGAAGAAGACCCTCCTAAGCCAGAGGATCCACCATCAGAACCCTCAGCTAACTCAACAGTCCCCGAGACGAACTCTACCCAGCCAGGAGGTCCAGGCAAAAACGACACCAGCCCCACACTGAGCAGTGTTCCTGGGCTGAACCCCGGGAACATCCCCATAGTTCCAAGCAGGATCTTCCCACTCCCTAGAGTTAACCTTTCAGGCCAGGTCATACCCAGAAGTCAAATCCCCTGGAAACCAAGTCGGCCGAATATCTATGGAATTTATCCAACTCCTAACATCCGAAATTCTCCTTCAGGAAGACCTTCAAGTCCCACGGGTACTGCCACTGGGCAAAGACAACCTGGGCCTTTTTACCGAAATCAACAAGGTCAAAAGGGTCAGGGGAACTCCTTTGCATGGGAAGGCAAACAAGCAGCTCATGCCAGAAATCCAACTTACACTCCCTCTTCCAGAGTCAATTATCCCAGTTATGCAGGAAATCCAGCAAATTTCAGAAGAAAGCCTCAGGGGCCAAACAAACCCTTTGTGGGAACTGGTATTACCCCTCTGAGTCCCAGACTTGGTACTGTTGGCCACAATGAGAACATCCAAAATCCAAAGGGAAAGTCCTTGGGTCAAAAAGAAAGAACAGTCCGTCCTACAAAGGACACAGCCGGCTCCTGGAGAAACTCTCAACTCTACGGAGCTAATAAACCAAATCTTGCCTGGTCTCGCCCTGAGGGCAGTTTGCGAGGCCCAGATCTTAACTCTGTTAATCAACATGGAAGCTCCTATTACTCAAGAGGAGGAGCCAGAAGAGTGCCAAATTCTGACACACAAATCCAAAGCCAGAACTTCCCCAGAGGGGTTGCCTTAGCGCCAGAGAGAATCCCATTTGAATCGCAAACTAAACAGCCTGAATTAAAGCACAATGCACAGCCGCCTATCTATCCCGAGGTCGTCCCTTCTCCTAAAAGAGAACATTTTCCTGTCGGAAGAAACACTTGGCGTCACCAAAAAATCCCTCCACCCTTTAAGGAAGATCCTGGGAAGCAGAAAGAACATTCACCTCATCTTTCCCCCGGCTCTCAGGGAAATGTTTTCTACCCTGAGTATAACTCCTTTTATCCCAGAGAAAACGCACCCTACATTGGAAGCAATAGCTGGGATGAAAGATTTAATTCTCCTAAAACCAAGGAGCAGCGAAGGCATCCGCAGTACTCCTTGAAGACGGCAGACCAGAAAGAGACAGTCCTTTACAATGAAGAGGGCCCACTCGATCCAACCGAAGGTGAGCCTCTTCCCAGAAGAAGTAGATGGGGTGAAGAAGAGTTAAGCTTCAATGAGAGACCAGTCAGTAGGCACTACGATGGTGGGCAATATGGCTCACATCAACCTAAGGAGTATCTTCCCTATTCCTTAGATAACCCATCAAAACCCAGAGAAGATTCTCCTTACAGTGAATTTTATCCCTGGAGTCTAGATGAGACTTTTCGGGCGTACAGGCCAAGTCCCACTGTGTCACCACCTGTGGACAGCAGGGGCTATTACGTTAATAACGCCATTCACCAGGAAGAAAGCGCTCTCTTTCCTTCTTGGAACTCCTGGGACCACAGGATTCCAGCACAGGGGCAGCAAGAGAGTGAGCCAAATTTTAACAGAAATTACTGGGACCAGGCAGCAAATTTAAACAAAGTTAGCCTATCGCACCAGAAAGAGAACTATCCCTATTCTAATAACCCTCCAGGTGCGCTCCAGAAAAATCCAACATGGCCCGAAGGTGAGAATTTGAACTACAATATGCAAGTGCCTCCGTTAAATTCACCAGAGAGACAGCATTTGGCTTTCCCACACTTACTTCCTCAAAGTTACCCATCAGGGCAAACAGAAGCGCATTTATTCCACCAAAGCCCAGGAAGTTCTTGCTGTGTCGGTAGCTCCGTGGGGCTCAATGAGAATCCACTGGCTCTACAAGTCTACACTCCATCCTACGGTCAGATACCAGAGGAGAACGCAAACAGCAATCCCATCTACACAGAAAGCAGTCATACCAAGCAAGCAAGACCTATTGTATCCCCGACAAGTGTCCTACCCGGACAGAGGAACAGCTCCGAGAAGAAGCTACCTGGGGAAAGCCAAAGCCCAACCACTTTCAGAGACGATGTGTCCACTCTGAAGAACGTACCATGCTCTGTGAAGACTCAAGAGACCCCAGTGGGAATGAAGTCCTCCCCCAAAGCCAGCACTCCTCAATCAAAGAGCACACCCTGTCTCAAAGACGATCTTGGAGGAGATGGGAACAATGTTCTGGAACAAATTTTTGAAAGCAACCATATCAATGAAAGAACTGTTGACCTCACCCCTGAGCAGCTTGTTATTGCTACAGCTGATGAAGCCCCCAAGTCAGAAGGCAACCAAAACGAAATCCAAGGGAAGGAGAGAGAGAGACAACAGCAAAAACCACCCATTGTCCTGCAGGTGCCATGCTTTGGCTCCCAACTAACCAAGCTTTACACATCTAGCACGGGAACCCCAACCAGCCCTGGAAGACAAGGGCCACTGGACAGGGATCCAACTATGCCTACTGAAAGTCCTAACACATTTGTTCGGTTAGCTACTGGGGAGCCTTTTCAAAGTATAAATACAGATCAACTTACTACAGATGGACACACTCCATTCGAATCTTTTCAAATAGCGACCGACCCACAGGACCAGGCACGAGACTGCTTACTACTTCAGGCCTAGGGATCACTTCCGTCAAGTGTTCTCGGGGAAGAGAAAATACCTAACATTCTCTACCAGAGTTCCCACACTTTTCTCCAAGACTTCTTTGATGTGCGACCTTCTTGGTGATGCTAAGTTCTCCCTGCAGCAGCAGGAACAGCGGCCCAGGGGGATGGCTGGACCCCAAGTTAGTGAAAAGCACGAAGGCCATGACACCTGCCTCGGAACTCAGCAGCCATCTGTTCGGGTTGGTTTCCTTTCACGTGTTGGTTGCTTTTCCCTCAAGTTCTCCACTTGCAAAATTGTCTAGTTTTGCACATCTTAAAGGCAGATGAACTTTCTGTTTTACATATGACCTCTCCGTCGGGAGGGTCCGGATGGACATTGTGTCATGTTGGCTCTGCTGGGGTTTTATCCTAGTTGATATTCTCTCAATTTTTTACTTCATTGCCTCTCTTCCCCTTTAGCATTCCTTTCTTTTTTACTTCCCTCTTTTCTTTCTCCCTCAGCGTTTCTATATTTAGCTTTCTACTTTTCATCTTTTTCAATATCACCTCCCACAGACGAAGCTAGCTATCGTTAACTATCATTAGTCTTTTACACTCGCCTCCTCCATGATGCCTTCCCTTCTTCCTACTTTTCTGTTACCTTTTCTGCTTTGTTCTGTTTGTGTGTGTGTGTCTACCTGTGTATGTGTGTGTGTGTGTGTGTGTGTGTGTGTGTGTGAGAGAGAGAGAGAGAGAGGTCTTACTGTGTAGCCCGAGCTGGCCTTGACAACGTAGTGACCCTTCTGCTTCAGCCTCCGCGGTGCTGGGACCTCAGCTGTGCTCCTCCACACCCAGCTTCTGATGCCTCTTAAAGTATCCCTTGCTGGTAAAGCCACTCTCAGACTTCTTTATTTTCCCACTTTCGTTTTTTTGCTATACCACTTTGGTGTCTTAAAACATGTTATGCTCTCTTTTTTGTATGTACTCTAAATTCTACCTGGAGTTTTCTCTTGGCCTAGCCAAACTACCACTGTAGAATAAAATGTATGAACAAGGAGGGACGGACCCCTACTTCTGTTCTTAATTTCTTCATGATCCCCACCAGGTAAACAGGTCAGTTAGAGGAACATACTCTGGGAGAAGGAAGGGCAAACTGGTTTCTAGAACTAGCAGCCCAGGGAAAAAGGCTTAGGAAGTCAGGAATCAAGAACTTAAGAAACTGTCGCTCTGGGGCTGAGCATCAGAACAAGAGACCAGGACTCGCCACAGCCTGTCACCAACTCCTAATCTACAGGACTTCTAGAGGACACTTCGCAGACAAAACAATCAATGTTTAGTTTTCTTTACTAGCTCAGTATTAGTGATTCTATTGGTGTATACCACTATTGATATGCTTATTTCTCATGTCCTTGTAGAATTATTCACATGTTTTTGGTATCGATTAAATAGTGTAAAATATTTTGTAAAGTAGCTATTTCTACATTGCCTTACTTAGAATGCATCTGAGTTGTATTATTATTTTTACTATTATTAAAGGTATTTTGGCCTATTTTCTGAATATTGCTTGCCTAGAAGAGTGAAGTTCTCAAAATTACCTGGAAAGTTACTATATAACTCTAAGGAGTTTCTTAGGAAAAAATTTTTTTTGACAGATTGCATAACAGAAGATTTCAGAAATCTGAGAAAGTACAATATTGAAAACTCCAAGAAAAGAAACTGCCCTTGAATCTTCTAAAGTGTCTAGCACTGTGTCTGACCATGGAAGGTACTTAATAAATATTTATTGGCTGACTGACTTTTGGTGGCTTTCAGCACTCACATGAAAACATTGCCCTGCAAGCTGCTCTTCTTCCATGGGGAATATGTGGGGTGTAGAGGAGGCACCCCATCTGCAGCTGCATTGCTCAGCCACATCCCCGCCACCCAGCTGCAGGTGACCTACACACTGGTTGCTGGCACTATTCCCCACCCACCTCAGCAGTGTTTTACTTTACTCACACACTGATGGGCTGAGGACTTAGCTCAGTGGCACCACACCTGCCTAGCAAGCCCAGAGTCCCAAGTTGGATCCAAAAAAGGTAAAAAATTATGAACTCACCCTGTATAAACTTATTCTGTATGGGCCGCGGATGTAGCTCAGTGGTGCTGCACCTGCCTGGCAAGCTCAAAGTCATGAGTTCAATCCCCAGTACCAGGGGGAAAAAAATCTTAAATATTATACTCTAAGACTGGGCATGGTAGCTCATGCCTGTACTCCTAGCTCTTGGGAGGCTGGGTGCAGAAGATCACTGAAAGTTCAAGGCTAGTTTGAGCTACGTAGTGAATTCAAAGCTGAATAATATGGTACATCCTTGCCTCAAAAAGAAGAAAAGGGGGGAAAAAAACTACCTTCTCAAAATAAAACTACACTATTATGTGTCATTATTTTTTCCAATAATCTTTTGAAAATCTCACTGTGAATACTTTCATTAAAATACTCACTTTATATTTCACCAAAATGCATGGGTCACGTAGTTGTTTCGGCAGCTGACAACACCTGCATCTATGAGGTAGTGCTGCTTAAATTATGCTCTGGGACCTCTGGAAGGTACAATGTGAAAATCATAAGAGCGACCAAAAAAATCCACTGGATTTGAGCGCGTAGAGGAAATTGAGGGGAGGAAAGCGGGAGGGAGAAGACTGTGCGGGAACGGCACTTCGTCCCAGGAGCGCAGGCGTCGGTGTCCGCAGTCTGGACAGAGCTCGTCTCTTCCCATCGAAGGGCCCCCGCTCTGTGCCTGGTGTGGCTCAGTCTGTGGGGTCTCACCGGAAGCTCAGGTACACAGCAGAGACAGGCCGATCCCCACTTCTTTGTCATGTTTTTGTATCTGGAAGGTTTAAAGGTGACTCTAACCTTTAGTTTATACGGGAAATAAAGGCGAGTACAATATGTGAAGATTCCGACATAAAACACAGTCCAGCAAGGCTAAGCTACACCTGAATGGCAGCCTTTCCGGCGCCTCTAAGGACAGAGAAGCCTCTGACTGAGGGGACTCCGCCCCTCCGCTCTCTGACAGAGGAGGCAAACTAGGAGAGGGGCAGGTCCAGGCAAAGCTCTGAGAACTAGGCCGCAACCACTGACGAGGAGTCTCCTCCGGCTCTTGGTCATTCACCTCAGTCCTACCCTGCATTTGTTACTTATTTAGACCGGTGTCTATCCATGTATTTCCTCTTCCCTCATTGAACCCAGTGTCCTTTGCTTATGACCTTAAGACACCAAAAAAAAAGATTCATCTTCCCCTCAGGAAACCAAACTTATTTCTAAGAAACCAAAAAAAGATTCATCTTCCCCTCAGGAAACCAAAGTTCACTTCTAAGAACCAAAAAGGGAACAAGAAATGTTGGTCTTAGACTCGGCTGTTCTGTCCCTCCTTCACAAAAGCTGAGACCAGGCCACACGCTCCCTGGGCTCCAAAGAGAACCGTGCTCGAAGGAAAACAGATCACCCTGTGCACAGGGCGGGCCTCCGCGGCGCGGCTGTCCTGCCACCCCTGCCTCTCCTCCCAACCCAGTTCCGGGCACAGCCTCAGGACCGTTTCTGTCACTTTCATTCTCTGTCAGTTTGATTTAGAAACACAATTCTTCTGGTAACGAGTGAAATTCCCTAGCAGCAGAGGACAGACCTTCTAAAGAAGCAAGGTGGAAGCTGAGCCATACTTTGACAAAACTGGGAGACGCGCGGCCCTGCCCGCAGCCCCGCAGGCCTGAGCCTGCCCTTCCTCGGGCTGGACAGGGAGTGTGCTGGGCTCACTCGGACAGCCGCGGCCCACCGCCTCCTGCCTATCACGTAAAGCTGAGTGTACGGTTAAGTCTGGGAAGCAGATTTGTTCCTCGAGTGTTGACTGGTAGGTGGTCCTCCTGGATACCCACCAGGCAGGAGTTTAATTGTGATGGACTTAGGGAAGGAAAACTCTGTCTGTGGAAGACATCGCTGGCCCCTTAGCTATTAAACCAAATTGGCAGCTGGCTCCTCTAAATGGTGCAGCCATTTTCTGACTGTTTTCTGACCGGCATTTCTCAGGTTGTAACATGCGTGTAAATCCTGTTAAGATGCAGATTTTAATTCAGTGGGTCTGGATCAGAGCCTGTAATTCTGCAGCGCTAACATGACGATGATTCAGCCAAACAGCCGACCGTGTTTGGGTGGCAAAATGCTATCTCTAGCCAGTAAGGAAGAGATAGAATGGTCTTGACCACTAAAAACAACTTGAGTGTCAGCAAGTTAAGAGGGAAAAGCATGTAAGTCAGGACTTGACAGAAGAGGACAGGGAAGGCGGGCTGGGCTGAGCCTGCCTCTGGCCCTGCACCGCACTGTGCTTCCTCCCGTTCAGCTGGCCCGCGTGGCTCTCCCACGCCAGAACCCTCTTCACTTCAGCCCGCCAAGCTGATGCCACTCCTGCTGTCTCCGGCTTCCCTGAGAGCTCACAGCTCCGCGTTTCCACTTCATCATCCATTTGCCATGAAACAGGCACTAAGTGTTCCCTTGGGGAGTTCTACCTGCAGCTCTAGGAAAATTCCTTAGAGGGAAAACCACACTTCTTACGTATCCCTTACATATGTATGTAAATAGGTAAAGTTTTAGAATTTCTTTAACAACTAATTAAATTGTAATAATAAGCTGTAAACTATGTAACTACATAGTAGGTTATATATAACCTACATATAAGAGAACCCTGGGCTGGGGATTTAGCTCAGTGGTTCCGGCGCCTGTCTTGCAAGCGCAAGGACCCTGGTTCGATTCCTGGTAACCACATACCATACTGGCTGTGGAGACTCACGCCAGGGGCAACCAATACCACATACCACAGTGCCGGGCGTGGTGGCTCACGCCTGTAATCCCAGCACTCGGGAGGCAGAGGCAGGAGGATTGTGATGTGAGTTTGAGGCTGAGCTCAGGGCCAGCCTGAACCACAAAACGAGACCCTGTCTCAAAAAACCTAAAAAAAAAAAAAAAGAAAAGAAAATTAGGGAACCCTGCGGACAGAAGGGAGACGGTGAGAGCACGCTGGCCCACTTCCCGAGTCGTTCCTCCTGAGTCATGGGGGGTGTGAGTGAAGGGCATCTGCAAGTCATCCTTGTATGCACTATCTTTCATTTTCTTTTCGCATTGTATAAATAATTTCTATAAAACTTAAAATATTTTAAAATTTCATTTTTGCTCTGTAGAATACTCTGAAGTAGGTAAATAGTAACATTCCATTTCTTAATTTTATTTATTTATTTATTTTGAGACAGGGTCTCACTTTGTAGTTCAGGCTAACTCTGAGCTCAGTCTTGAGCTTACAGCAATCCTCCTGCCTCTGCCTCCTGAGGGCGAGCCACCCTTGCGCTTGCAAGACAGGCACTGGGACCACTGAGCTAAATCCCTGGCCCCCACATTCCATTCTGAGAGGCTCACACATAGTTCCTTAAGAACTTTCACTGTCATAAATAATGTCATGATAAATATGGGCCTGAATTTTTCTTCATCAGTATTTCTGACTATTTTCTCAGGAGTGGAATTACTGGGGATTGTCACATGACATGACAACATAAGAGCCTTGGCTTGACCGTTTGGGTCCAGTGATTAGTTCTCTTTATGCTACTTGCAAAACTTTGCGCAGTTACCTCTCTTCACGTCTCCATTTTATTATTTAGAAAATGAAGACAGTACTTTCTTTCCTAAGGCATTTGCAATGATTAAATGAAACTGGGCACGTGAAAAATGTATTCGCTGTACCTCACAAATTAACCACTAGATGGAAGCAGAGGTTTGGTCATTGCAAAACCCTGCTTCTCGGCTTCAGGGGCTGCAGAACTTGGGAGTGAGAGCCAGCTGCGATTTCTCCGTGTTCACCCAGCGCTGTAGTCTCATCGCCTGGCGGCGGAGGTAACC
>PVIR01024732.1:0-25601 GCA_004026965.1 Petromus typicus | reverse complement strand
ATGTGTAATCAGCTGTAAAATTAAGTCATTATTCATGACTTTGATACTGAATTCATATTCTTGGCATGATCATTTGTATAGAAATTAAGTTCATGTAAAAACATAGGAGAGAAAATTCATTTCTCCTTTTAGGCAGAAATTATTAAGTTTTCCTTCTGCCATCATTTAGCAAAATACGTTTTCACCCACTTCAGAAAAAATGTAACTAAAACATTGCCTAATAATTTAAAGAAAATAATATGCTGAGTGGCAAATAGGCTTCGATCATATCTTTTTAATTCAAATTTGAAAATGTCTTCATTTTTATGTGATATATTTAAGTGAGCTATTCCTTATAGGACAAAATAGGTATTTTAAAATACTACCAAATTTAACAAAATTTATTTAACATAAGGTAGTTTCAAATTCAGCAAAAAGTTTTACTGCTTCAGAAAATATCAAAGTGTTTTTAAAACTATGAGTAGGGAATACAGCTAGAAGCAGTTTTTTCAAATTTAATAATCATTTTCTTATTAGGAAACTGCTAGAGTTTCATTGTTTATATAGATTTACTAGTTTTAGGTAGTAAAATATTTTATGTCACTCCTGACCATTAGATTCATGTCTGAATTATGCTAGTCACCAAATATAATATTTACAGTATTACATCTGTAAAAACTTAATTTTATCTAGGTTTACATATGTACATGGAGACTAGCTGCATCTGTCTTTAACAATTATACATGTATAGTAAAGTTGCTGCATAGACTTAGCAACTGGATTTTCTCCAGAATATAGAAAGTTGTAATTCTTTCTCAGAGAGACAAGAGAGATAGATAGATAGATAGACAGATATATAAATACATTGACAGATGTGTGAATCTACACACATACACACACACACACATACATATAGGTTTATATATGTATATACATATATATATAATGCAATGTGGTCACTTTGAAGAGCATTTATGTTCATATTTCACATATTAAATGTATTAAAAATTCTACTTAACAGTTGCAAAATTATCTAAATGAATGAACTAAGAATATATTCACTGCAGTTGAATTCATTTTGTAAAATATTACTATAAAATAGATTTGGAATCATCTGTGGTTCTTATATGTTTATTTATCATCAAATTAAAGCTTTTATATCATTTATAAAATCTTTAAAATTCATTTTGTCTTCCACATAGGATACACTATTCGGTTACATGATTTTTCTAGCATGTTTTATTGAGTGTATATATATATATTAATAAATGTATATAATATATTATATAATATAAATATTATATAATATATAAATATATATGAATATATATTCATAAGTAGAATAAACTATAATTTACATTAGACCTATTCTCAATTTAATGTGGTGATAATAATTTAGTATAATGATATGCATATGATATGTAACTATCAGTTTCCCTCTTCACTTATTTGTCTAATCATCTCATTGAAACTATTCTAGTTAGTATTGGCATGTAAATTTCACTACAAAATTACAATTAATAGGGGAAGGGGATTTAGCTCAGTGGTTCTGGTGCCTGTCTTACAAGCGCAAGGATCTGGGTTCGATTCCCAGTGCTACATTCAATACCGGGTGAGGAGACTCATGCTCAACAGCAATCACTACCACATAGCACAGTGCCGCGCGTGGTGTCTCACTCCTGTAATCCCAGCACTCGGGATATAGAGGCAGGAGGATTGCTGTGATGTGAGTTTGAGGCTGAGCTCAGGGCCAGCCTGAACTATAAAACGAGACCCTGTCTCAAAATAAATAAATAAACAAACAAATAAATAAATAAATAATAAAATATAAAAAATAATAATAGGTTATAGCATTTAACAGTATTAGTGAATTATTTTAAAATACACTTTAATACAACAAAAAGTAAACAAACAGGTAGATTTTCACTTTACGACAATGAGATTCCAGAGATTTCAGAACTTTTTCAAGGAGACTTATAAACACCTTTATTTAACACACATTTGCGCTCAAGAGTTGATGCCTTTGAAGAGGTAAAATTATTTTAACCATGGTAGAGTTACACTGATGGATCCATGAGTTTTTGGCTAATATTTGCAGCTTGTTTTATCTCTGAACTTTTTCTTCTATCCTTGTCAGTTACCTAATACTCATGTCCTAGACAAAGTACGTCTCAGGTCAAACTCTTCAGACTAGTGGTAACTTTAGTGTACTGAAACTCTCACGCAAGAAATTTTACTCACATTATTTTCCTTCCAGTGTCTAGTAGGCACTGTGGTCTGACTGTACACAGACGATAACTTAAATTCCTTTATCTTTACTTAAACATGTTTTTTGAACTAATATATGGTCTCTTTTGGGGAATCACCCATGAATATCTGAGATGAATGTATATTCTGATTTTGTGTGGTGGAATACTCTGTAGACACCTATCTACACCTATTAAGCCCATTTGTTCAGAAATTTGATTCAGTTCCAATATTTCATTATTGATCTCTTGTCTAGTTAATCTGTCTGTAGCAATGGAGTGTCTAGGTCAGCCACTTCTATTTTTAAGTGCTTATTTAGCTTTTCATATACATTAATATTTGCTTTATATAGTTGGATGTGCTAACATTCAGTGCATATATATTTATGATTGTCATTTCTTCCTCTTGAATTGATCCCTGTATGAAAATCTAATGACTTTTTTTGTCAAAATAATAGTTTGGTTTGAAATCAACTATTCAAATAAGGTAGACAATCCTGCCTTTCTACAGGTTCCTATTACATGGAGAATTGTTTTACTTTTTACTTTCAGTTTATTGATTTATTTAAAATTAAGTGTGTCTCAATTATTATTGGATGTAGATTCTATTTATTTTAATTGATGAATTGAGGCCATTTGCATTGATGATTATAACTGATATATGTTGACTTATACTTGTCATGATATTTTCCTGTAGTTGGCTCTTGTATTATTATATTTTTCCTTCCTGTCATTTAATTTCTGCTTTGCCTAATGGCTTCATCATGTTAGGTCTCATGGTTTTGTGACCTTCACTGTTTTTTCTAGGATATTGTTTATAATCTTTTGTAATAGAGGTTTGGTGTCTATGAAGTTCTCATGTTTTTTTTGTTGTTGTTGTTTGTTTGTTTGTTTGTTTTCATGGAAGTGTCTTATTTCCCCATTGATTTTAAAAGAGAGTTTTGTCAGACACATCAATTGAGATTAGAGATTATTTTCTCCTAGGGCTTGAAATACTTCACTGCAGGCTCTCCTTCACTTGAGGTTTGGTGTTGAAAAATTTAATATAATTATCATGAGCTTTCCTTTGTATATGATGTTTCTTTTCTCTACTTTCAATATTTTATCCTTCTCTTATTATTCTGGTATGTTAACTGCCTATGCTCTGTATGTCAAATTCTTTTCTCTTGCTTGGAAAGCTTTTGGCCAATACATCTGTACACAGTTTTTTTTAAATGTCATTTGTTTTATCTCCTGTTTCTTTCTTGACTCTGATCAGTCTTGCTATTCTTTGCATTAGCTAGAAGCTGCTGGATTGATTTCTCCTGGTCTTTTACTATTTTTAAGAAATCTTTCCTTCCTGGTCACTAACTGTAGTCCTTTTTCCTATGTCTGAAAGTCTGTCTTTCAATTCACTAGGTCCACTGTTTAAGCTTTCAGCTTTTAATCCCTTGAATTTCTGTCTGAATTTTTTTTTATTGGATGCCATTTTTTTTATGCTGGGGCTGGATCACATTCCTCAGATCCTCTATTTTATTTATCTGTGTCTTTCAACATGATCATCTTCTCTGCTGTTATGTGAGAGATTCTTTCCCACTTCACTTTTTCCAGATTCTATTTTGTTGCCAATTCAGGGAGTCCACATTCTTGTATTTCAGGCTGGTTCATTTTGTTGATCCCTAATTTTCCCTTCAGAGATCAGGAATTCTAGGTTTGGGTCTCATTTGAGTTTTTTTCTCATTTTTAATTTTTTTGCCTCTGTTAATATTTTTGGTTTAATTTCTGAGTTAATGTTTGTTAACTTCTTATCAGAAGTACTTTTTTGGCTAATATTTAGAACCGTTAAGAAATGATTACTTCCTGGTCATCCTCCTGATGTAGTTAGTCCTTAGGCCTCTGCATAAACCCCAGCATGGTGGCGCCACTTATTGCCTAGAAACAGATTTTGGGCTCCTCCTCACACAATGGTCCTGCAAGTGGTCTGGGTTCAAGAGCTATGTAAAGGTTGTGACGCACTCAGTGACAGCCTTGCCCAAGTCCCAGTCCCGGTGCTGCCTTGCCACTTTCTGCCTAGATGCAGACTCTGGGGCTCTGAAATTTTTGTCTTAATTATGATTTTATTTCGATCCAAGAAATAATTATTAACTATATCTGTTCTTTTTCTTGGGGAGGGGGTTCCTTGTGTTGAAAGAAGTAGTGTTTAGATTTCATTTTATAGCTCTTGTTTTGTGCTCCACATTTTAGACTACCTATGAACTAAAATAATTTTTAATTCATATCTGGATGACAGCAGCAAATTTTTATCATAAACATTCAAATAACATATTCATGAGTTATCATCTAGTGAACTTAAATTAGTTGTTTTATAATCAGTTGTATTGGCTTTTTAGAGCTTGAAACTCTGAGAGAGTATATCTACACTATGCTATATAAAGGCAACATATATATGAAACTAATTACCTATATTTTATAGCAATAACATTTTATAGTTCTAGTGATTTCTTCCTTAATGAATATTTAAAGGACCTATAATTTACTAGAATTGTGCTGAATTGGTTAAAACAGACCCACAGCCTTAACTGATCCTATTTATTAATACTAAGCAGCACTACTCTAAAAATATGTAGATGCCGCAGAACTTTGCATAAGAAACTTAAAAATCTTACAATATAACAACAAATTTTAATGATATTACCACTTGTACTACCTACACAAATATTAGTACTTAGCTTAAAATCAATTTATACTTTTAATAGTTGAACTTAACATACATAGTTATATTTGCAAATATGACATTAAATCTTGTGTTAAAAGGAAAAGAATACCATTAGCGAGGAGAAAAGTTACTGAAAATTCAATTTACTAATATTTTAAAGTCTTTTTTCCAGAAAGTACAAGAAAACTAGGGAATATGCGGGAGCGAAAGTAATTTTCATTCTTAGATCTCAGCTTCAAGGAGCAGCCTGACTTTACAAAGAAGAAAATATTGAGTAGAAATTTCTTCTTGAGAGTTCTGTTGACTACAGTTTTTTTTTTTTAGTTCACATTTATAAATATTTATCATATGTTTTAATCCCTGTAGTTCTGAAATTCTTGACTATTTTCTGTCATGGAAATTCACAATTCATCCTTTACCTGTATATCTGTGTACCTTTTGTGCTTTAAATAAAACAAGAGAGTTGACAGTTTTCAATACACAGGCAGAGTCATGATGGAAGAGTAAATGGGACAATTTCTTCCTTTGTCAGTTCTCGTTCATAAATCTCTAATGGAATGTTACTCTAAGGGCAATAGTAACAATCAGTCACAATAATTTATATTATTTGACAATGAATGCAAAAAGAGATAATTTTGACTATAGAATCACATGTCAAAATTATGTGCAAAATAATGTCAGTTTATTTTGAAGATTGTTAACTTTATTAAATTTTATTTTTGTTTGGTTCTTAACATGTTGTATGAAATTGCCAAAAGTGTTTGGAAACTTTTTCATCATTAATAGTAACATAAAATCACTCCAAATATTTTCATCATTTATTTAACAAATACTGAATGATATTAAGCAATTAAATGACTAAAACACATATAAATATATTTAATAAGTAAATGGTGAACACCTAGAAAATTCCAGTCTATCTTGGGAAGTAAAGCTAGGGAGGAGAAGGTATGACTATGATATTTCCAATGTGCCTAAAACTTAAATGTATTTGAAGAAGTAAATACTAATTAAAATATAATGTTTCATATATTCTTTGTTTTTATGTGTGTAATTTGCTTTATGCTTTAAAAACCATTTTGTAAAGTTTTATGCTCTGTAAATACTTTGTGCTATGTAAAGGATTAAAAGGTTTAGTTGTAAAGACCAATTGCTTAGGGAGAAAGTGGTTCTAATTGTTTGCCAATAGTTTTTGTGATTGAGAATCTTTAATTTATATGTGTTACTAATGTGACCAATATAAAATGGTTAATACAATAAAGAGTAAAAAATGTAGATTTGAAAATTCCATGATCACAGAAATATATATTCATTTTTGTAGCAAATGTTATCTGGTCAGAATTCTCAGATGTCTTCTTTGTCTAACATGAAGTTTTTAATGTGAGTAAGTAATAATTCAAAAAAATAAGAGGTTGGCCAGATATGTTGATCAGAGGTACAGGGACTTCCTGGAAAGTGCAAGGTCCTGAGTTGGAACCCGTGAAACAAAACAAAGAAACAAACAAAAAAAGTAAGTGGTAGATATTTGTAGGAGGCTGAGAAGAAATGATAGGGATTTTTATATAAATAGGACTGGACAAAGGAAAGGAACACAAGGTAGAAGCAAGAGACATACACATAACAAACCATGGTCTGGAGAGTAAACAATATTCTCTGGTTATCCTGTTTCTCCATAATATGTGGCAGAAGAGTAGCAAACAGAATTCAGTGATACCTAAATATCATAACATATAATGATGAGTTTGGAGTTGATTGCAAGAAGCCAAAGTTTCTTGACTATTAGACAGTGGATCAATAAATCTCATCACATGAAAGCTTTAAAGAAAGAGAATCAAATGATCACACAAATTGATGCATAAAATTCATTAGAAAGATGCAAACTTAGCTTCACGATTTTTAAAAATTCTCAGGAAAAGAGGAGTGGATTATAAATCTTAATTCATTATGTGTTCTAGTTGCCTAAACATTTCCAGAGATGTTAGCCACCATCTAGAAAAAGAGGAATAAGATTTTCAGGCAAATCAACAAAAATTAAAATAAATTTTTTAAAATGACAGAATTGTGGTTAGAGGCTCATTTCAAGAAGGTCAAGCCTCAAGATAAAGACACAGTGGCCCTGGCTTCATGTCTCCTCTGGGATAAGCAGTAACTGGGAATTATATTCTACTTAGTACCACCTGGTCCAGGAGGTCCGTAGAGCCATCCATTTCTCCAGTGAGCAACCAGAGCATCCAGAGTTCCCCAAAATATCTTTGTTCTTTCCATCAACTCTTACTATGTGATTTGTTTCCTTGTTGGATCAATACTATTCGAACAACTATACTTGTAAACCTACAGGTTTATTATAGATTGACCTGTGTGGCAGCCATATTGTGACTTTGCTGTACAAATCATCCCTGACAAAGACTCACTGTGACTCCCTGACAATCCATGCTGTGAACCTTGCCTATCTCTCAGGAGTTATTTTTCAACAAAACCTTCCTGATCTTAACCTTAACTGTCCTTTGGGATTTATTCTTCAGTTTCAGAAGATGCAAACTTCGTACATCTGACATCTAGCAGGTTGGGAGCTATATTTCTCCTATATCAATAGCATACTATATTTAGACAAGATACTGCCACTGGAAGACACTCAGCAAGTATACAGCCCACCTTTCTGTGTATTATTTCCTACCCCTGCATGTAATTTACCTTGTCAAAATCTAAACAAAAAGAAATCTCAGGTAAGTAACAATCACCATAAAACAGATGGAACAGGAAATAAAATAGTCCTTGGAAAACAGTGAAGACTAGAAAGAGAAAACTTAGCTCTGAGAAATTTGCAAATGAAGTCACTCAAGTTTGTCAACAATTGAAAGTCAAATTAATAATTTTAAATGGTTTTGAATAAAACTATCAAAGTACTTAGCAGGAAGGCTTCATGTGTGCAACAAGAGAAATTCCAATTTTTCATTGCTTATACTTGTCTAGTTAATTCCTGACCTTCCCTAAATCTAGTGTGTGACTCACATATTGTAGAACTTTCTCTCAAAAGGACTCCTGTTTCCTGCTTTATTAATGAATCCTTGATTGTGCTTCATCAAGGTCCTCTGGGATTACAAACCACCTCCTATCTGAGTACTAAGTGACAGATCCTGAGCCCATATTTTATGATTTGTCTCATTTTTTCTCAGTGACTAATCTTCTCTTTTGTTTTCTTATTTTACAAGTATTTTAATTATGGTGTTTTTTTTCTACTTTTCTATTCTTGTGGTTACCAAATATGAATATTTGTTTAAATTTATTTTATTTTTATTAGTGTATTTTTGCAGTTTATAGTGATTCTCTGCATGCTGGAATGTTGGCACATGCACATGGTGCATCTTAATTATATTTATTTTCCTTTGCCTCCTTCACTCTTATTTCCATCACTACATTCCCTTCTCATTTGTAAAATTCTATCTTAACATTTCCTGTTATCTTTCATCTTTCTCTTTAAATAATTTATATTTTTGCTTAGAAATAGGAGAAATAATGTAATATGTAAGCTGTATATCTGATTTTCTTAATTTAATATCGTGGTCAAAATTTGGATCTTTTTTCTAACAAATAATTCAAGTTTATCCCTCTTTATGGCATACTAGTTCCAGTATGTATGAATATTTGCTTTATCTAATCTTCCTTTAAAGGAAATATAGGCTATGTTCAATTCTTAGCTATAGCTAGTTGTGCTGTAGATATTACTGTAAAGCAATGTCACTAACTCCTTCAGGAAGATACATCAAGAAGAATGTGTTGAACAGAATCTGTCTTTCTTTTCTTTTAGATATCTCCATACTAATTTCCATTGTGGTTTTGATCATGTATCTTTCTACTAGCAAAAATTCTTCTCCACAGCCTTGGGAGCATTTTTAAATTTTATTTCATTCTTGAGCTTGGATTTAGCTCAGTGGTTCTGGCATCTGCCTGGTAAGTGCAATGTTCTGAGTTTGATCCTTGATAACCACATACCTCAGTACTAAGCGTGGTGATTCTCACCTGTAATCTCAGCACTCAGTAGGCAGAGGCAAGAAGATTTCTGTGAGTTTGAGACTAACATGGTCTTCCTACCTAGTGAGTTCAGGGCCAATCTGAACTGCAAAGCACGAGCCTGTCTCAAAAAAATAAGAAAAAAATTAATCTCATTCTTTCTGGAGTATAACATTTTCAGTGTTATTTAATTTGCATTATTTTCCCAATAGAAAGAGCTGTGGAACATTTTCCATGTATTTATTGGTCATTTATACCTCTATTGAAAAATATCTATTCATATTCAATTTTTTTCTATTATTTTGGACCTAATTTTTTATTTCTTTATGTATTCTAGATATTAGTTCTCTGAGGAATATTTGGGCAATAGTTTCCTACTACATCCGTGGTCCATTAAATCTATTAATTATTTCTTTTTCAGTGTCTATTTTTAATTTCATATAATCTCTTTGGCCTATTGTTGTGTGATTGAGGTTCTGCCCAGAAAGCACTTAAATATTCTTACAGATTGCTTCCATTCCAGTATTTTAGTATTTGTTCAACTTTGTTTCTAGTTTATTAACAATGACAGAAATTTTCTTCATGTGTATAGCCAGTTTTCTCCGCATGCTTATTGAAAAGGCTAGTTTTCTCTCCATCACATATTTTTTTAACCTGCTTTCAAAGATCAAATGGATAAACTTCTTTGAGACTGTGGTGGCATCCTCTGTTCTGTGAACTGCATGTCTGTTTGGGGGACAGAATCATGTTTTTTTTTTTCCCTGTAGCTTTGTAATAAATCAGACATCAAGAGTGTGATGTTTCCTGCTTTGTTCTTCTTGCCTAGATTTGTTTTGCTAATTTAGTTTCTTTCTGATTGTTCATATTCTTAGAGTTTTTTTGCAGGTTTTATGAGGAATGCTATGAGTATTTTTACTGGGGTTACATTACATCTGTGGACCAGTATTGTTAATGTGGCCAACTCTTGTTCTGTCTCTCCAGAAATAGGCAATGTTTTACATTTTCTGGTGTTCATTTCCATATCCTTTTTCATTGTGCTACAATTTTCATTACAGTGGTCTTTCACTTCTTCGTTAGGTTAGTCCCTAAAGACTGAATTCTTCTTTAAGATACTGTGAATGATATGGTTTTCCTAATTAATTGCTTATTGGCTTCATTTTTAGTACACAGGAAAACTACTGACTTTGTGTGTTGATTTTGCATCGTGTTGTCTTATAAATTTGATTATTAATTCTAGGAGTTTTTTGGTAGATTTTTTTGGATCTTCTAAATAAAGGGTCATGTCACTTGGTTGGCTTATCTGGCTAATATTTTGATTGTGATATTGAAAAGAAGTGGTAATAAAGGACATCCTTTTCTTATTCTGGTCATAGACGAAACTCTTCATGATTTTTTCCATCAAAAACGATAATGCAGGTAAGTTTGTCACCAATGGCTCTTATTCAAATCCAGGAAGGTCCTTCTATATCTATTTACATCAAGGATTTATTGTGAGTGAATGTAGGACTTTGTCAACATTTTTTAGACTTTCTCTACATCTTCTGAGATAATAATGGGATCTTTTATTCTCCTGTTTTCTTAATGTATTATATTGATTGTGTATGTTGAATCATCCTTACATCTTTAAGAAAAGCCTGTTTAGTCAACATGTATCACATTTTTCAACAATTTCTTCATTTCAGTCTGGCAGTATTGTGTTGAAGATACTTGTCTCTATGCTCAAAATAGAAATGGCTGTTTTAAATTGAGTTCTTTCCTGGTTTTTGTATCAAGGTAATAGTAGCACCCATGAAAATGTTTGCCTGAATGTCTTTTTCTTTCAGTTTCATTAAGAGTATGAGCGTATTAATGTTACATCAGGCATAAAGTGTTTTAGAATTCATTAGTGACCCCATTAGATACTTAGTTTTATATACTTTTTTTTTACTGTTTCAATTTTTTCCTATATTGGATCATTTAATTTTTTTATATAGTTTTGTTCAGTTTGTGAATTCATATCTCTCCAATCCATCAATTTCTTTTTTTTTGTTTTCCTGTATATTACAGGATAGGTTTTCAAAGAAGTTCCAAATAATTTTCTCTTTTTGTAGTTTTCCTTGTGATTTCCTTTTTTCCCCCTTCTTTAGTGAGTAATCATTACTATATTATCCTGCATTCCTATTTTTAGATGTTATTTTCTTCATTACATTTGTTTTCTTGTTAAAACTCAATAAAACCACTTCATAGAACTCAAAATGAAAATTTTTAAGTTGTAATATTTAGTTTTTTCAATTTCTTAGTTGTGCCCATATGGGTTTTTTCCAACATCTGCCTACAGTGCAAAACAAGGCAAGAAAACAAGGCAAGAAAACAAGAAAAACAATGAAAATTAAACAAAAAGACAAGAAATGGAGGGGGCAAACAATGTGGTAAACTTAGGCAAAATTAGAAACTGTTGACTTCTGTGAGAGCAGCCCAACTCACACTTGAGTGAACTTCTCACAGCTTCAGTCCTGCAGTGTGCTCCTGGGGCAGAGATGTTCCTGTAATTTCTTTCTTTCTTTTTTAGTTTCATTGATTTCAGAATTTTTTTTCCTACTTTTAAAAGTTTGACTCATGTTTTTTTTGGTTTTTTTTGTTGTTGTTGTTGTTGTTTTTGGCCTTGCTTATTTTCTTTTTTAATAATCTTTATTGGTACATTAAATATATTTGCTTATTTTCTTTAAGGAACAACATATATATATATATATATATATATTTCATTGATCTACACTCTGGTATTTATAGTTTCTTTGCTTTTACTAGCTTGCAGTCTAGATTGTGCATATTTTTCCAGGACCCCAAGTTAACCAATTAGATTATTTGTTTGAGATCTGTTCTAATGTAGTCATTCACAACTACAAACTTCTGGTTTCAGATAATGTTCTATATGTTCTGTTATGTTTACTACCACTGTCATTTGATTCTAGGAACTACTTCCTTTCTTGACTTCTTATGCGACCTCTTGAATATTCAAGAATATATTATTTAATCTCTATCTTGTTGTATATTTCAATGAATTATTTTACTATTAATATTTAGTTTCAGCGCACTATGGTCTAATAACTTGCATGTGATTATTTCAATACTTTTGCAAATATTTAACATGCTTTATGCATTTGTATAGAGCCTGTTTTGGAAAACCTTTTATGTGCCGTTGAGATGAATGGATATTCTATTTGTTTGGGGTAAAATACTCTGTAGAATTCTTTTAAGTCCATTGTTTGATGATAAATCCAGTTGTAATATTTCTTTGTTGAATTCTACATCATGTTAGGCTGTATTTTTTTTTTAAGTGGGGCACTAAAATACCTCACCTTAATTATGCTTATGCTTATCTGACTTATTCTATCCAGTTTTGTTTTTGAAATTTTTGTTTCTTTTTTTAGAAAGCTAGGTACATTGGTGTTTGATATATAGATGTACCACATGCATATTATATCATGCATACATAATATACATGCATATTGCATATGTCATAATTGTTCTCTTTCAGCTGAATTATTCACTTACCAAATATGCAATGAGTATCTTTGTCTCTTTCAATCAATTTTGAGTTGAAGTCGACTTACTTTAAATATAATTACTGATACTTGTATTTCAGGTCCTTTTGCCTGTAATGTTGTATATCATCTTTGATTTTTAGACTCTGAAATTTTTGGGGGCCTAATTGTGTTTCTGATATGCATGCCATTGAATTTTGTGTTCAATCTAACCTGTCAATCCATGCCTTTTAGGTAGGGTGTAGAGACCATTCCTTTGTGGAATCATTGCTAAAAAGTATTTGTTTAATTCTTTCAAAATAATTTTTTATCTCCTGAATTTCTGAGTTTTAATTTCATGAACACTAAATCTTTGCTAAAATTCCCATTTGTGTTCTGTATATTTTTAGCTTAGCTAGTTTTTTAAATTGTGTCTTCTTTGTACTCAGTTATAATTTTGATTAAATCCACTATCTCCTTAGTTTTATCATCTTTGAGCTTGTGAGAACACATTTCACTTTGTCAGATATGACTTTGTAAAATTCAGCCTTTTTGCTTATTTTTTTCCTACTTATGTTGTATGAATTAGTTTTTGAAGGTATTTTATTTTTGCCTTGTTTTCTCATGCTTCTCTCTCTTCTTTGTTCTGGGGATTAAAGGGAAATTATAGTGGAAATACATAGATGTTGGTATGGAGATCTCTGTAGTGTCAACATTCCAAGTATGATATCATGACTTTGTTTGTTTTGTATCTATCTATTTCTTCAACATGCTCAGTTTTAAAGGACCACATCTGATCACTGTGTTGCAAAGAGAAAGTCTCTGCAGATTTTACCATCAGATCCACTATATATTCATCATGCATATTAAAACATGTCCTAATAACTTCATTCTTTATCAGTGTTCTATGGATAGTTACACGTTGGTACATACAGGTAGATTGCGATGTGGAGGGTAAGATGGAGCAGTGATGAGAAAAAGGGAGTTAATTCTCACTAAGAACAGAAAAGAAAGAAATATTAATAAATTAAAAGGTGGAGAAGATTTGACTGTTGGCATTATTTTCATAGATGGAGTAAAAGACCAGTACTGAATGGATTGAAAGAACATTTGTATTAATGGGAGGAGGGCTGTAGAGAGAGGCTAGTACAGCTGGAAATCAGTGTGAGTGTGTTGGAACTTGTTAATATACATCTGCACAAAATGTTGGTGGGCATTGCTCTGTGTTGTCTATTGAAGCGTCCATATAAATTAAAGCACTGATTAATACTTATTCTTTTTTGCATATATATGATCTGTGTGTGTGTGTGTGTGTGTGTGTGTGTGTGTGTGTGTGTGTTTGTGATGAAAGAGGGATCAAAAGAAACAGAAGTAGGGCAAGCATAAGAGGATGGCAAAGTGGGGGAAAAAGAAAAAAGAAAACAAAATAGAAACAAGAAGAAATCAAAAGAAACCTCAGTGAAGGAAAACCTTATACAATTCCATGAGAACAAACTAAAAGTCACCTTGCAGTCCTACTTGCACCACATTCAGAATGCAAGTGAAGGTTCCTGAGATGATGCTCTTACTGACAAACTGCTCAATTTCCAGCCCTTGTACAAGGAGGATTATGAATGTGGATGACCTTCTGGATCTACCAAGTACAAGCCAAATTCTGGACATGAGTAACTGGATTTTTGCATAAGTCCAAAAATCTGACTACTGCAGTTTGGGAATGTGATCCAATTGGCACAAGAGTATGCTTTCTAGAAATTAACCACAATGTTGATGACAGAAGAGCAACCCACATATTGGCATACAATAAAAATTAACTGAAAAGAACAATTATGCCATCACTGTAATCAACAAATAAATAAGAAAGATTAATAAAATGAAAGACAATCTGGAGACTAATACATCACATGAATCAATAAAAGCTTAACAATAAGAGATATGCAACAAAGATTTAGACATCAAGACAAACACAATATCAACATACAATAAATATCTAATAAATCCAGCAACAACTATAGTATCTTAAACAAGAGAGAATATGTCAATCAGAGTTTTGAATTAATTAGATATCTAAACATTAATAAAGCTTATTAGTGACACTTAAAAATCCAGTATGCATGAAGAGGAAAGAAGAAAGAAGTAAAATTCAAAAAAAAAATAAAATAAAAATAAGAGATGAGGAGAAGAAAAAAAGTGAGATAAGGATTCATTTAAAAGTTAATAGAAGATAAATAAAAGTACCAGAAAGAACAACCAAGAAAAAGCAAAGAAGGAGAAAGTGCACTTAAAAGAATGAGGACATGATATGCACATGTACTAACTGACCATGACTAAAGAATTTAATCCTTATGTGAAGGAGAGGTCCATGCTTGTTTTAGTCAAGTACACTACATGTATGTTCAATCACTGAGAGGTGGAAGAAAACCTGCTTCCCTGCATAGATCAGACTTATATGCTAAGCAAAACGTATCCCGTCTCTGCTCCATGTCCTGCCTCCGCGGCCCTTGGCCAAAATAAACAATACCAACCAAACAGGCCATAGGCAAAAACATATCACAAGACCAATCCTATGATATATGGTCAACTCCTCTACAATTTTATCACACCTATTAGTAATGTCTAACTCTGTTACATGCCTCTATCCCTGCCCTTGAACTATCTCTATATAAAGCCAGTGCTTACTATTAGTAATAAAATGGAAGCTCTCCTTTGAAACCTTGTCTGGGGTTGCCTTGGTGACTCTGATCCTCACCCGCTCAGCCCTAGCCAAAATCTGTTTCTTCACCAATGTTGGGACTGACAACAATTATGCACTGAAAATATGTAACTATACACATAAACAGAAATAAGAAGAAAAATTAAAAAAAATAAGAATGAGGAAAAAAGAAAATCTTTACCCATTTTAAAATAAAATAAAACCATAGCATATAGACAAAATAAAATGGAAATGAATCCCTGTAATATCACTATTCAATTTGAATGTGGGATTTCTTCTCAGGGCCTGGAGTTTTGGATTCCATTAGACCTATGGGAAGCAATGGTGAATCACTGCTAAGTCCTATTTTGTTTCCATGATCCTTTATTTGTGTGTGGATGCTGAGTCCTGCTCTACCTTTCCTTCTCAAAGGGTGGATCCATGGTGTGGTAACTGCCTATGAACAGTCCATATTCACTCCAGCTGCCTTCAGTGTCCATGTCTCCTGTGCTCCAAAGTACCACTCTTTGCCAGCTTTGCAGCACGGGAGTTTGTGAAGTTCCCCTTTTTGTCCCAAGGACTGTCTGTCTGTATATCCCAGCTGTGGCAACTGTCCAAGATGAGGCATATCCCTGTACACATTAACTGATTGGTATTCACAGATGCTTGGGCTGCACTGGAGAAAGACTGTGGAGTGGGATGGGGTGCCAAGTAGTCTGTTAGAATTAATCCTAGCATTTCTAGACCCAGCTCCCTCAAACCAGTGATTTTCTTGACTTCTTCACATGAAATGCAGGACTACCACTGTGTCCTTGGCCTGAGCCTCTCACTGGTTAAATTTCTTGAGGGTTCCTAGTGTCCCTTAAATTTATTTGCAGAATGCTATCGTCAAATAGCCTCAAAATACTTGCACAACTCGACATCATTGACAACTTTTCTAATTCTTTGAAATGACAGAAACTGTACCACCCTTGATCCTCTAGCTTAGTGCTGTCATTTGCCATCTGACACTTATAATTTCACCGATGAGGTCTTTTGGTGCTGTTCTGGCCACATCAAAGCAATGAATACAAGGATATCATGGTTTCTAGAACAGTACCTTTCTGAAAGTCTTAATAAAGTCAGTGTACTCTAGACTCTTCAGAGAGAAATATTTATGTTTGCTTTCCTTCACCTTGTATGCATATTCCTCTATGGTTTTGCATGATTTAATGTAAATCAAATAAATACTGGCATATCAATGTAGACTGTAATTTTGTCCAAGTATCCATCTGCCAGCTGAGCAAATTGTTAATGCCTTTCTCACTTGTTCAAGCTACTGCCTGAACGCTAGAATGTTTTAATAAAGCTGGTAATGTAAAAGATTAGCTCCATGCAACAATAATTTGATCTCTTCCTTCATTCTTGTTATCACTTTCTATGTGTGATTGAGGATTAAAATTTACTACTGGGAGAAATCTATGTGAGATTTGAAAGATAAAAGTGAAATCTGTCATTCTTACAAGCAAGATCAAAGTATGGCACAGTTGGATTCCAAGTGTCTCCACAGTCACCTACTGAGTAGAGATGAGAATGGAAATGTCTGCACATTGGAGGTTGAATTCCATACTTAATATTTGCAAGATGCCATTGGGCTGAGGTTTCCCCCAGTCCTTCAATGACATTAATATAAATTATTTAACATTCCTAAACCCTTGCTTTTGTACAAACTTGTCTCCTGTAATAATCACCAGATATGTACTTTTAGGATAAAATCAGACTGAGGAGGGATATCAGGAGACCATTTAGGGCACTTATTTTTTTTTTGATACATTTCTTGTTTAACATGGGCTTTTGTTACTGATTTTTTTTTATTTGGATAAATTTGGGTATTATTTTTTTTTCTTTTTAGTGTCAATGTATTTACACATATCAACTACGTACGATGAATAAACAGGTCTTTACACTTTGATAGTCCTTTCTCATACTTCATCTTGGGAAATAATGTACAGCTCAGCTTAATGGCCTCCAGGCCCATGCTGGAAGAGTACCCAGACTGAGGTTAGCAGCAGGTGGCTCAGGAAACGGCGACTGTGCCACCGAATCTGTGCCAGGGTTGGAGCTTACTGTCCTCCAGGCCCACGCTGGAAGAGCGCCCAGGGACTGAGTTTAGCAGTAGGTGTCTCGGGAAATGGCGACTGCAGCACCGAGTCTGCGTCACTGAATCTGCGCTGGGTTAGAGCTTACTGGCTTCCGGGCCCAGGCCACAAGAGCACCCAGGGACTGAGGTTAGCAGGTCAGAGTCTGACTTTCCCTACAGCAACTGCAGAAGCACATCCAATCACCTTGTATTGGTGAGAAGGTGAGCCTGTTGGAACATTAGCCCCTACCATTGCAGCTGCACAGGGCCTACAGCCTATTAGACAACAGGCCGACTGCAAAAGTGAGCCCACAGACCCTGTGCTGGTGAGCAAGTGGGCCCATTAATCCTCAGGCAGTGCCATTGTAGCAGTTCAGAAGCCAGAGCCTTCCTGCCTCTAAAGCAGACAGGAGAAGATGTTCTGACTGTATTGATTGAGTGCCTCATATGGTATGCCAGAACTAGGGATTTTTCTTTAGGTCCCAATACAGAATGCAAAGAACAACCAAGGAAACACAGCTATTTTAAGGTTCCAAATTATTAGGAGGAAAGTGATTTGCAACAAACAGCGCCAGAAAACAGGGCAGGTCAGAGATGAGGAAACACTCAAAGTCTCAGGTACAAAGATCCTCACCTCCAGGTAACACAGGGGAAAGGGAAATAGAGAAGTTTGAAGCCCAGTCTCAAAGGTGCTTGGAAATGGTAACCAAACCAGATCTAGTAAAATGGAAATCAGAACTGATCTCTGAGATGAAAGCAGATATATTGCACACTATCAACATGATGATTAATAAAGCTAAAGAGGAAATCATGGAGTTGATAGAATCCAAGATAGCAAAAGCACTGGAACCCTTTAAACACTTACAAGCAGAAGTCCAGGAAATTAAGAAAGAAAATAAAAGTTTGCACAATAGAATGAATTTGGCAGAAGACTGAATTTCAGACCTAGAAGACAGAATCTTAACCAATGAACTAGAAAGGCATAATCTATGGAAAAAAGCAAGCAATAATGAAAAGTCAATCCAACAGCTCCTAGAAGATTCAAAGAAGAATAACATAAGATTGATTGGAGTAACTGAGGAAGCAGGGGACAATGCTAAAGACATCAAAAAGCTAGTCACAGAGATAATGCCAGAAAACTTCACAGAAAAAGGTAAAGAAATGGATATACAAATATATGAAGCATACAGAACACCACATGCCCATAACATGAAAAAACCTACACCTAGGCGTATAATTATAAAAGTCCCAGATATCCAAAAAAAAAAAAAAAAAAAGTATGAAATACTGAAAGCAGCCAGAGAAAACAAAACAGTGACATTCCAAGGAAAGCCTGTCAGGATCACAGCGGACTTCACAACTCAAACACTCAATGCAAGAAGAGCCTGGAGTGAAGTCTTCCAAGCCCTAAAGGAAAACAACTTCCAATCCAGACTAATGTATCCTGCAAAACTATCCTTCAAAATTGATGGGGAAATAAGATACTTTCATGACAAAGAACACCTGAAAAACTTCAAAAATATGAAATCTGTGCTCCAAAACATTTTAAAGAGTATCTTGGAGAAAAATAAGGACAGTTATAAATCCATGAGACCTAACTGAGTCAACCTATGGGACCAAACAAGAAACTAATGGGGAAAGGGCAGAAGTAGAATAACACAGCCAAGAACAGGAAAACATGGCAGCACTAAAAATTTACCTGTATCAGTCATAACCATTAATGTCAATGGACTCAACGTATATACACACAAGAATTAAAAGACTCATATCACAGTGAAATATGTGCACCCATGTTTATAGCAGCCCAATTTGTGATTGCTACATCTTGGAAACAACCCAAGTGTCCATCAACTGGAGACTAGATAAAAAAAAAAAAAAAAAACTGTGGTTCTCTTACAGAATGGAGTATTACTCTGCCATAAAAAGTGATAAGTTTGAATCGTTTCTACTTAAATGGACATATGTGGAGGATATCCTCATAAGTGACATAAATAGGGCACAGGTAGGTACATATCACATCTTTTCTCTGGTATGATAAAATAAAGATGTAAATGAGTCCTAGAATTGTATGTTATATATTGTGAAATAGAAAATGCTCAATGTAAAATAGGATGAAGGCAGAAAAATGATGAGATTGTAACAAAAAAGTAAGGAAACACATTTTATGTATATGGGGGGGTGGTAGAGTTGGTAAAGCTATGGGAAAAAATGAAAATTAAGTTGTGTCTTATATTGGTACAAATCCCCATTATGGAGTGCAATCATGATGTGTATATGTAATGTACCAATAAAGATTAAAAAATGTAAAAAAAGAGAAATAATGTGCAGTTCCCAAAAAATATCAAGAAACTTGTTTGTTTCTTTCTTCAGAGAGCCTTCACTCAAGGGCCACTACAGAAAGGCAGCATTAAAAATCATTTTTTTCTAAATGTTAGTTATTGAGAAGGTAATATAGAAAGTAATAACAGCAATTTTTTATATTTTTACCATAAAATGATTAATTTATTGAATATTTTTAAGGCTGATATTTGTCAAACAATGGAAACAACAAAGTAGGGAAAATAGAAAGCTTGTTTACAGCATTGGAAATTTTAGGCTGTACAAAAGATTGCATTCAACTTTCCTCTTAAACTTTATTACACATTATACCATAACACTATGACAGAGAAGTAGAGTTATGTGAGATACTGTAGCAGGACTAAATGATTCATTTGGTTAAATTCAAGAAAACCTTTTTGACAGTGCTTTTCTTAGCCAAGGTGTAAAAGATACAAAAGAATTTACTGGATCAATGATTAATGCTGTTCCAGCTCAGAGCTAACCTCACAAAGTTTTTAAAGATTGAAGGACAATGTGCAGAATGTTCATGGGAAAAGATGGAGATGACTTCCTATTTAACACAGCTAAATGAATGGATGCTCAATGTATTTCAGACCAAACTGAAACATAAAATGATAAGTTTACTAGACAGAAGAGACTATGTGCTAAGGACAAGAATAGTGCGAAGTATGTGAATAGTGTGTGAATAGTGCAATAAACATTCAAATGTTAACTATCAGTCAGTGACTTTCAGTTAATGATTTCAGAACTTAAAAAAAAATATTTCAGTTTGGGCAACAAGTTGTATTGTTTACTATCTACAATCAAAGAAGAAAATAGAGTCAATCATGGACATACATGTCTATGTACAGTTGGGGGATAGAAAATGCTCACTAAATTAAAAACAGTATGAAAACTTTTACCCCTGTAAGTTTATTATATTTTTTTCTGATATAAGAAGTTGAGGACACACATTACTAAAGTAATAAAATATAGTGAACTCCTCATAGTTAACATAACATGAACATTGAAGTCTCACAATATACTTTGCTTGATTTTTGCCAACTCTAAATAATTGGCCCAGCTATGCTGGCAATTCTACCCTGATGGTGATAGGTGGAGTTGCACTTCACTTTATGAACTATTTTTCCAGTAAATTAAATGCCATTAAGCCTGATGGAGCATGCGCGGTGAAGCTGCTCCTTTTCCTAAGGCAAACTTCATTCCTGAAAGTAAATCTGCCTCCAGCTACAGCTCCTGACTTCTTAGCTTTACTTATTCACTCATGACATGAGCAAAGTTTTGATGGTTAATAGTCTCCAATAGTGAAAGAATATTTTATTTTTTACGTGCTATGCACAATAGTCTTGAAGACAATCGTATGTTTAAGTTCATTCTGCAATGCTCATTTTTTCTCTAACATGTTAGGCTTAAATAATAAATTAAAATTAAATGAAGCACTAATTGTTATGGATAAATATTCCCACCCCGGTCATTTTCATGTATTTAATACAATGAGTCTGAGAAAAGAGGTAATGGAAGACATAGTTATATGAATGAAAGGAATAAGGTAAAATATTTAAAAACATAATATCCTGTTTATGATCCTTTTCTTTTTGCATCATCTCTTTGTGTACAACATGCTGTTGTTTATTTATCTCTGCGAGCAAATAGATGCTGAAAACAATGTTTAAAAATAAGAGATCAATGTGTTCTCCATGATGTTTGTTTTGTTCTGCTGTGTCACCACCTGGAGAAAGAGTGTGACATGCTACAAGGCAGAGAACATATTCACAGGGGTGTGGCATCGGAAAGGGAAGTGAGCGGTAAAATCAGTCTAGATACCAAATTCTGTTGCATCACTTTGGAGTAAAGATCATCTTTTAAACTCGTTTTCAGCAGCCTTTTCCCAGCCTGGAGTGCCTTGTGAGAGTAAAGTTTATTTCAACGCACTTACTTTCTCTGCATTTGACACTTGTGCTAACTAAACACTCTCTGATCTTTTTTTTTTTTTTTTTTTTTTTTGAAATCTTTATTGGTACATTACATATGCACATCATAATTGCACTCCACAATAGGGATTTGTACCAGTATAAGACACAATTTAATTATCATTTTTTCCCATAGCCCTACCCACCCTACCACCCCTCTAATGATTTCAGAAATTTTTAAAAAAAGAATATTTCAGTTTGGGCAATAAGTTGTATTGTTTACTATTACAATCAAAGAAGAAAATAGAGTCAAATTATACATTTATGTATACAATTTATGTATACATTTATGTATACAATTATACATAAAATTTGTTTTCTTTATTTTTTGTTATAATTTCACTATTTTCCTCCTTCACCCTATTTCAATTTGAGTATTTTCTATTTCACAATAATCTGATCTTGTCTTTGCAGCAGACTCTGACCATGCGCATAAAGTAGGATCCAGCTGTGTATTAAACTAAATGCTTCTCAACATTTTAAAAATATTTTGTACCAAATTGTTTCTGTCTATGCTGACACATTTACAATACATTCTGACAAATTTAATGAACTGGAAAATCACTTTGATTCCATGAGATTTTTTTTCTGTCTCAGACTACTTCAGGTGGAGTAAAAAATTACTACATGAGAAATTTTCCTACCACTAAAATAAAAATTATGTTTTCCAAGGGAGTCTATGTACAACTCATAACTGCAGTGTTGAATTTATTTATATGAATGTATGTGTATACATTACATGTATTATTCATCTCAATTAATTTATGTGAAAAGTAAAAAGGACAATAATGCATTGTAACCCAAGTAAAACTGGAAATAAATATATTTTTCTTACAAAAGCAAATTTATTTTAAAAGGCTGATATTTTGTAAAAAGTTATCAGAACAGTAAAAAATAAAATTAAAAATTCAACATTCCTGGGGTCAATACTCTTAATAGGTACACGTAATTCTTTCAGATCTTTTGTAATATACAGATATGTGTTTACACAATAAAAATAGACTCAAAATAATGAACAAATGAAAGATAATAGGAAGTTGGACAATCTTTCTCAAAGCAAATCAGGAAATAAAATGAGAAAGGAAGTAGAACAAGATGAAATGAAATTAAAATGTATTTCTACATCCACCAGCTCCACGCAAGGACTGTAAATATTATGTACTACAAACATGAACTAATAAAAGAACAAATAAACATCTCTTATTGAAAAATATTAACCATGTAGAATATCAACTTTTTTATGTGAGACACAGACTGGTTTCTGATAGCCTTGTAAGTAGTATGTAGCATGAGTTTGTGCCTTTTAATATATGAAGAAACCAAAAAAGGTTGTCAACAATCTAAGTCTACTTTATTGTGTGATTACATTTCTCAAAACCTCCTAAGTTAAGTTGCAGAGAGGGTTTTTTTTTATTTTTGGCAAAAGGTTCTTTTGTGATGAATGAGTCCCTAATGACACTGAGGAAAGATCCTTCAGCTGGTTGGTAACTGTCTTCTGCCTCAACTCAGTTGATGGATGAATCTGAAGCCCTGTGAGTCCCTGGGAGAATGGCATAACCTCAAGGTCCACAATCATCATTCTTTGTTTTGTGACCACATTCACTTCTTACTAAGAAATTTCAAAAGTGTGAGTCACACAAAATTTAAATGAATATATTTGACAAAGCAATATTGCATAGATATAAGGTGATCCTGTTAAGACTGCTATCAATTAATTTGAAATTTACAGATGAATAAAGTAAAGAAAAAGAGTTAATATCCTATGCAATAATCATTTTATACTTCATGTCTTATACACCTTCAGACTTCAGTGTTTTTTGTTATGCACCTTGAGACTATAACCTTATGAAATAAATCAGACATACAAAGTTAAATATCACTTGTTTTCTCTTATGTGAAAGCCCCAAAGATCCCAGTAATTTAAAGAGTAAAATTTAAGTAGATAACAGGAAACAGAAAAATAGATCATCTACAAATGAGAAGAAGATCAGTAAATGTATGGAAAAGAAGAGAATGGAGACGTAAATAGTGATGAAAAATTGTATGAGAATAAAATATGTATTATTTGTGTCTAAAATCCTTGCTGAATTATATTCACATAAGTAGCAGTATTTGGGGATCATATATCTAATTGGTTTGACAACTACTATGGTATCTCATAAATAAACAAAAGGTGAAAAAAAAGTTAACTTTGGCATAACTGACAACTCCCAGTGGTTCATGAAATTTTGGGAAAACTTTAGCTATGAAATAGAATCTGATTAGCTTCACAGAAGCATTCCAGGAAAAAATAAAGTAATTCAGGTTCCAAATTTTGTTTTTGAAACTAGTTTCTTTAAGTTTCTCTCTTATTCAAATTGTCCCTCATTAGTTTTTTTGCTTCTGCAGAAAGAGAGAAAGGAAAATTTATTAATTAGCACATAGAAACAATCTAATTTAGATGAATACTATATCTTACCATACTGTGGGAAAAATAATTCTCTTTATAGTAAGGTTTCAATACTAAACACATCCATGGTGTCAATTCACACCAGAAAATTTGGAAAATGGGAGGGAGGACATAGAAATTCATGATAATATTAGTTGCAATAAATTATTAATTATTAATAATTAAAAATAGTTGTAATGATTTTGAAAATGTGGGAAAGCAAAAAATATCCATAGATTGTAACTTGATATTATGACTTGGGGTCAAATTGTATTTGACACTGAGGAGGTGACAGCATACCACAGTGAAGTAAGAACAGTAGCTGTTCTGGGGGTTACCAGGAGGTTGAAAGTCTCTGTAAGTAAAGCAGAGTATGTTTCTCTGAGAATTTGCCTGTAGACTTCAGCCATCACTTCCTCTGTAGTTATCCCAAGAAAGAAGTGAGCTGTACTTTACTGTCTCTTCTGTTGGCTTCTGGTTTCCCCAGTCCTTGGGAAAGTGATGTCTGTAGTGTCACCTACTCACACTTTTAACTGCCCCAAACACACTACGTGCCTCCCTGAGAGATTTGAGTCCATGTGAGTCATGTGTTGGATTACCTGGTGATGAGGATACCAAAAACAGGTAAGAGAAGTCAGGTCTTTGAACAAAAAAATAAGGTAGGGCACAGTTGGAGAGGCTGTTGTCTTCATGACTGGATGTAGAAAGGCATGATGCATAACACAGTGAAAAGCTGAAATAAGGAAGACACAGTTTCTGTAAAGTGTGGGTAAAAAGAGGCTAAAGAGAGTATGGAGCAAAGAATTTGAGTGGAGAGAAAACAAGAAACAATTCATACTGAAGTTAAGCATTTGGTATTGCTCTCCTTGTAGGCACCAAAATCAAGAGCAGTGGAAATTCTAAATTAATTATCACTCTTTGTGAAATCTGCTTTAAAAATCTGACCTAGCTCTCATAACAAACCACATGGGCTGAGGCCTCAGTGAAGTTATGTTGAACAATAACACTGTTGTGCTCAGAATGTCCTCAGCATTGAAATGTCTTACTCTGTAGGCTGTGTACTCCACATATGTTATGGGAGACTGAGAATTTGTGTCAAGTTTAATTTTAGGAGGGAAGGGAATTTCATTGCCTCTGAAAGTTCAAACCATTGAGCTGAATTAAAACACAGACAAAGGAATTAGTTACAAAAGCAGGTTGCACGTGCATTTCATTAAGATTGCTCATGGAGATTGAAACAACACACACTACTGTACTTCAGCTGGCTGCTGGGAGAGGATCCAAGTCAATGCTGAATCCAACAAGAAGATGAAAACAGTGGGCTAAAATATCCAGATGGGGAAAGGAAGTAATACAGTACACAAAGGTTCTTCATTTTCACAGATCCAGATTGTGCTATGAAAATGGAGAGAAGTGGCCAGGCATGATGATGCACACACGTAATCTCCACACTCTGGGAGGCTCAGGAAAGGGGATTGTACATCAGACCTAGACTGGGAAACTTAGAGATTTTTCTTGAGAACTTATTTCAGAATAAATATAAAAAAGCCTGGAGATGTTGCTCATTGTGAAGACCTTTGTCGCCATTCCTAATAGTAAACATGTGATACAGAGAGAGAGAGAGAGA
>PVIR01024731.1:0-25596 GCA_004026965.1 Petromus typicus | reverse complement strand
GTATTTGTAAAATGCATCATTTGTGTGCTGAAAGATCCAGCTGAACACTGGTGTGATCCATGCCCACCAGCCAGTGCCTCAGCCCTTGGTCTGAAATAGTGACTGTGGAATTGCACAACTGAAGCCTTCCTTCATCTACATTTAAGCCTTAGCCTAGTGCCCAAGCATAGGAGGCTGCACCAGAAGCTGAGCAATTGCTTTCCTAGTTTCCTTTAGAAGAGGAGCTTGCTGGCAAGAAAAACAAGCAGGATGTGGATGGCACATGCAATGGGGCTACTGAAAGGTCTCACAGCCAAATTTTGGGTTGTGATCTTGGTTTGGAAGGTGCTCTTGGTTGGGGAGGTATTGTTGGTTTGGGCCACAGCTGCGGTTTGGTCCATGGTCTTGGTTCGGGCTGTGGCTGTGGTTTGGTCCTTGGTTTCAGTTTGGGGTGTGGACTTTGTGTGGGTCATAGCTGTGGTTTGGCCCATGGTTGTGGTTTGGTCCATGGTCTTGGCTTGGGCTGTGGACTTGGTTTGGGCCACAGCTGCAGTTTGGTCCTTGGTCTTGGTTTGGGCTGTGGCTGTGGTTTGGTCCTTGGTTTCAGTTTGGGCTGTGGACTTTGTGTGGGTCATAGCTATGGTTTGGCCCATGGTCTTGGTTTGGGCTGTGGCTGTGGTTTGGTCCATGGTCTTGGTTTGGGCTGTTGCTGTGGTTTGGTCCTTGGTTTCAGTTTGGGGTGTGGACTTTGTGTGGGTCATAGCTGTGGTTTGGTCTATGGTCTTGGTTTGGGCTGTGGCTGTGGTTTGGTCTTCAGTCTTGGCTTGGGCTGTGGACTTGGTATGGGCCACAGTTGCAGTTTGGTCCTTGGTCTTGGTTTGGGCTGTGGCTGTGGTTTGGTCCTTGGTTTCAGTTTGGGCTGTGGACTTTGTGTGGGTCATAGCTGTGGTTTGGCCCATGGTCTTGGTTTGGGCTATGGCTAAGTCTTGAGGCATGGCTGTGTTTTCATTTGTGGTCTTGGTTTGGGCTGTAGTTGTGATTTGGTCCAGGGTCTTGGTTTGGGTCGTGCTCATGGTTTGAACTGTGGACATGGCTGTGGCAATAGTTATGGCTGTGTTCAGATTGTTGGTGGAAGTCCTGGTTGAGGTGCTAGTTATCACTGGAGGAGACAAACAAACAGTGATATCAGAATCTCTTTTGGATGGTGAGTGGGTGCGAGAAAAAGAAGCTAATCCAATAGATTGCTGGGGGTCAGAGCTCAAGAGTAAAATTCAGGGCCAGGGATTTAGCTCAAACGCTAGGCTCAAGGGCACTAGGACTAAGGGTGTGAGTGCTACCTGCTCTGGGTTACCTGATAAGATAAAAGGAGCAGAAAGACGCTGTTAAGGCTCCTTGCTTGCTTACTTTTGCTGTCTTCTGTTTGCCATGAACTGGTTCTCCCCTGTGATGCCATTTTGCCAATTATGGCCTGAGACCTTTACAAACTGTGAGATAAATAAACTTTTCCTCTTTTAACTTTAAGTGTTAGATATTTTGTCTCAGCAATGAGAGAAAAGTAGCTAAAGCAGGACAGTATGGGAATTAAGTCACACAAAGACACCCTGAAGATCTGTGTAATCTTGTGAAGTAAAAGCGAGACCTACTGGATTTTTACAACTGCTGAATTTATTTTTGGCTTGGGAATACTCTGTACTCAAATGTCTTCACATCCTTAACATTAAATTAATTAGTGAAAATCTGATTCAGAATAGCACAATTTTATATTCTTGCTAATTTCAGGGGCTCATAAGAACTCAATATCATCCAGTCCTGAAGACTGTCACTTCTGCTTTAAGTTTAGCAGAAGGATGGATGGATGCCCTGTCCAAATCCTGATTCCTTTCTCCGGTTTGTGAGGCACTGTCACCTTCATGTGCAGGGATCTGACCAGACACATTGGTTCTCTGAGCTTATCTTGCAGAGAAGCAGAGAAAGCCAGGCCTATAGTGCAGGGGACTTTCTGATCCCAGGAAGGGGAAAGCTGTCCACTGTCACCATCAAGGATGTGAGTGGATCTCAGAAGGGACCACAGGGATGAAGAGGAGAGAAATTGATTTTCCCAGGCCTGCCCGGCATGCCCCAGACACCTGGAGCATGTCTCTCAGTTTGTTGACACTGTCTTATCTCATTTAACTTTTCTCTAGGACAAATATTTTCCTGGTATCCCATAGAGCCAAAGAGCTGGAACACAGCCATTTTCTATTAACTGGATTTTATTACCATAGAGGTATCCTGATTACAACCCTTTCTTTTAGCTTTTCTGTGAGTGTTCATCTAAAAAAATGTCCTTAAGGGTCGGGATTAAGCTCAATGGCCTGGTGCCTGCTTCTCACATGCAAGGAATGATGTTCAATCCCCGTACCAAAGGGAGGGGTAAAAAAAATGTTCTTGAGGAAGAAAATAACATCCTTTCTCGGACTGAAAGCTACCAAAGAAACAGTTAAGGCTTTTACAAAACAGTTTCATTTGTCACAATTGTTTCAAAATTTGTTGTTTGAAATAATTATCCCCTTTGAGCACATTTTGCAATGCATGACTGGCAGGAAAATGGCAATGTGCTAGATGGCTAAGTGTCCAGGGCTCATGAGGGAGTCCTGTCATCTGGACACTGAGGAAATACCAATAGTTCTTGTTCTTGGTTGAATCTTGTATGTAAAAACTTGTTTAAAAATTGGTTTTAATGTAAGTCTAAGAAAAGTGGGAAAAAGCGTAGACATGGATTTGGGGTCCTCTTTTTGCTGGGTAGTCTGAGTGAAGAGTCTACCTTTCTGAACCTCATTTTTAAAATTTGTTTTTGCTCCTTACAGCGAAGTAAAAGAAATAGAAGGGGTCAGATAAGGGGAAAGAAGGGTAAGGAACCTCAGCAGAATGTGAAGTTGGGGGCCACAACTTGTGAAAAGCCAGAGAAAATTCCTGGTGATAATGGTGGTGGCCAAAGGCCATGTTAAGAACTAATGAAATTATTGGTATTCCGATGATGTCAACCTGTGTTTTGGTGCAACTCCTCACCTTCCACCCTCCTCCCCTCTAAAAGGTTTTGGTTAAAGTCTGTGGTATCCAGTGAAGGATTTGTCTGAGTGAGGATTCTTTGTGGAACCTGAGGAGGATGTTGATTTTCATATTGCGTCTATGTAATGTTAACTAGAAATAGCTCACAGGGAAGTATAGGTGACCATGAAAATTCCTTGGAATCTGCAGAACTCTTGTGGAGGGCTTTTGTTTCCTACAGGTCATTGGGATAAGATGAGTTGGGCAAATTTTGTGTGAGTTTCAAGGTACTGGGAGAGTCAACTGATGTCTAAGTATCTCAGGATAAGAAAATGCTTTTCTAGGGCACCCATAAGTCATTTCTAGGCTGAGTGAATTTCCTGACAGACATGCAAATGGAGTCTAAAAAAAATCTCACCTTTTTTTCCTAGATTCTCAGAAATAAGTGTAGTTGAGTTGTTGAAGTCAACAAGGAAAACCCTGTGGAGGAGAAATCAGTGAGAGATATAGTGAGGGCCTCACTGTGGAATTCACAAGTGCCACACACACTTCTGCTTGTCAGGAGCACCCCACACTCTCTACTCCCTTTTGTGCTTACTTCCTTTGGAGCACAATTAGCCCTTCGTGAAATAGAAGTCTGTTGTATATCGTATTGACTAAGATCCTCCATGGTCTCACCTCCAGAGCACCCTCGCATCTGCACTAGCTTCACCCCCTTGATGTGTCCCCAGGCTGGGACACACCTCTGCCTGGCCCAGTTCCTCTGTCTGTAATACCTGTCCTGGTCACATCTGCCTGGAGACTCACGGTAACCTCCTCCATGTGGTTGCCCCCTCTTATTACTAACACAGACATGTCTCTGCACTGAATTGCTTGCTGTTGAGTCCCACTGGAGGGCCATCTTCCTGAGTGGAGTCTCTGTTGTCAACAATGCCTGACTCATCATAGTTGCTTCATGTTCATCAAATGACCCATAGAGCTTGGTCTGCTGTTATTATATCAGAGGGTCCGTTATAACATCAGTCCCTTGTTTATACACTTAACATACGATTAAGGAAACATCGCTACATGCCAGTCATTATACTTGGTGTTGAAGGAACAAGAGCAAACAAGAACTAGGCTTGGTTCTCACCCATTTACACTGTCCTCAGAGAGGCAGGTTTAAGTCAGCGATCAGTTAACCTATTAAGTTACCAATCATAGTTCTGACAGGTGCTGCAATGAAGAGAGGAAGTTATGAGAGTGTTTAGCAGAAGATCTGTCTCTGATCTGGAGTTCAGGGAGAGCTGAGGAAGGGACGCTTCACCTCAGTGATCATTTCTATACAGGCCTTACCAACCTCCTGAGAGCCAGGACCTCTTCACATCCCGCTTGTGCCTGACTCAGCTCAGTGCCCACTGCAGTGCAGTCCCCTGCTGCCCGTGCCTCCCTCCCCTAGCAGATCAAGACCACAAGTGTCCACGCTGTGAACTAGCAGATAAACTAGGTGTGTGAGTTTGGAGGACTCTGGAAACCACACGGACAACAAGACTGCACTGTTTCTCTTGCACACTGTCAGTGTTTGGTATTTTATCTGTCCTGCATGGAGAGAGCTGCTTTAATGAGGTGAGAGGAAAGTCCTCACCCTAAATAGCCAGGGCTAATAAGCAACCACTGTCACTGTCAGCGTGATGAGTAGCAGCTCCTTTTGGATTCTGCGCTTGTACTTTACTCTGTGGGCACAACAGTACCTCCTCCAAAGCCAATTAAGTCTTCCCAGGCCCAGGCATGGCAGAAGAGGGCAGGATGGCTTGACAGTGTCACCATCTGCATAATCCCATGAGATTAGGCTGCTGACAGTGGACACAATCTGCTGGCCAGAGCTGCCCTTTCAGTACAAAGTAACACCACATCGAGAAGGTACTTTTACTCTTCTTGAGTCAAAGCAAAACTGCAAAACCCATGACAAATATGTAAAAGTCCAAAGCAAAATCAGATGAAGTTCTTACCTCAGCACGTCAGCTGTGTCGTTGGAGTCAAGAACACAGTTTGCCTCCCATAATGTTTTGCTAGAGTGAGTCAGGTCAGACATCGCACTGCCACTGCAGTTCTTATTCACTCCTGGACAGTGGCCCACTGTGTTGTTGTGCTTGTCCATGATTTGTAGGTTCACTGCACTGACATTGCCACTCACAAGCACCCAGACTAGGAGGAAAAGGTGAGAAGTCAATCGGCTGTCTGTGCCGTGTGACCCAAGAGATAAAACAAAAATGAAGTATGAGATGGGAGAGTTACAAGGAGTGAGTACAGAAAGCATGGTCCCATCATTGCAAAAGAAGTTGAGTATCTAGAAAGAAATATAGTGTATGAAATCATCAACTGTAGTTATTTTTGGTAGTGAGACGGCGGATGATTTTTGTCTTCCTCCTGGTGGTTTTTTTATATCTTCCAAATTTTCTGTTGTAGAAGATGGGCCAATGACCTATGCTTGGCCCTGGTGTGGGCCTCCTCTCAGGGCAAGTGTTTGGCACATGTGGAAGGCTCAGGTGAGCTCCAGGGAAGGGCTTTGTGACTGTAAGGAAACGCTGGTGCCAAGTAAAAGCAAAGCTTTTTTTTTTTTTGCCTCGTAAATGATAAATCTCTTAGTCTCTTGTTGAAGGTTTGGGTAGGTGGAGGAGAGGCCAGTTCAGAGCAGAAGGGGCCTAATCTAAGTACCTGTCAAATAACTTTTAGGGTTATTCTCCAGGCAGATGAGGCCCCCCTTGGCCCAGTCTGGCAAGCATTAATAGTGGACCTTGTGACTTGTTAATCTCTGCAGTCTGATGGGTTATAGGGAGGGAGTTTCAAGACAATGCTATATTGCAGTCTCTGTTTCTCCCTGAGGAGGTCTCTTGTCAATACATTCCGCAATATCAGGTTGTTGTTCTCTCTCAGAAGTCTCCCGACATCTTAAATTCCTTCACAAAGCAGAGAAAGTGGATCATGTAGTGCAACAGGCTCACGAGACAGTCCTGCATCTGACATTTAGGAGCAAGCCCGATCAGCTGGAATCCTTGCTTTTTACTCTTCACTGTCATTCCCTTCCCCTCCCCTCCCCTCCCCTCCCATCTTTTTCTTTTCATTGTGGTAATGGGGGTTTAACCCAAGGCTTTTGCCCTGAACTACATTTCCAACCTTTTATTTTATTTTTTAAATTTTGATAGTCTTATTAAATTGCTAAGTGACCCATATCAGGCTCAAACTTTCAATCTTCTTGTCTCAGTCTTTAAGATTTTGGAGCTATAGACATATGCTATTGATGTAGGAAAAATATAACTCTTGACTTGGTGTTTGTCAAACATGCCCAGGTAGTAGTCTCACAACATGAAGGAATGAGGTTGAGACCCAAAGGAAGAAATTAGGAGAGTTTTATTGAAAATAAGGGGAGCAAAAATAGTCCTGGGATTTCCAGGAGGGTTTCCAAGTGGGTAGCCACCGAGGTCCTCTGTCAGGGGTAATTTGTACAGCAAAATCACAAATGAGTACAATGGGGGTCAGACTACAGTCATACTGTAGGAGTACACGTATGGCCTCTTAGCTGATACTGATCCAATAGGAAAGTGAGGCACATAGCAGGGGTACAAGGAAAGCTCAAAGGCATACTTGGGAAGGGAGGGGAGAATGGTCCGGGTGTTCTGATCACCCACCTAGGAACCGATGCCTATCTGGGCCCAGGGAGCAGTGGGGCTCATTACAGTCTAATCTCAGACTGCTGCTTATCCCGAAGGCCTGGCTCTCTTCAGATTCCTCTCTAGCCACAATTCTGATGTCTGTGATTTTGTGTTGACTTCTCTGAGGGCTCACTCCTTCTCTGACTGTATATTAATTTCTCTCTAACTTAGCTGCCTATGATATCTTCATGTGAGGCCACACACATGTCCTGAATAACCACTTTACACCTGCCTTGGTTCTGGGGCTGAGGATAATGACATTATCTCTCCCTCATCTAGGGTCATGTTACCTATCTGGAAAGGTTTCTGGGAAGATTAAGATAGGAATATAAGAATTTTAATACATGACAGATATTAGACAAATTTCAATAGTTATTAAATTACTTTTAGCCCACAATACTTCTCTTGCCTATTGTTTGCTTTGCCAGTCAAGGTCAGCTGACCCATGTCGATCACTGCTTGACTTGAGCAGGGAAGAGCTGATATTTGTCCTGCATCTGTACAACACAGTGTGGTGACGCTGACACATGATGACGTCACACTGACATCAAGTCTGTCAGCTCCAAGGAAGTGTCTCTGCCAGTTCCTTCTGCTTCCTGCCTTTTGCTCTGAGATGAGCCTTCCTTGCTCCTACCCTAGGCGCTTGTGCTCCCTGGATTTATGTACGTTCTTCTCCCTCAGGCTGCCTTGCGACTTGCTGTGGTTCCAGTCAGACCTCCTTACACAGACTTCTTTCCTTGTCCATCAGGACACACTCCTGTCCCAAGACTTATGAATGTCTTTCCTTCTACAACATTTAAACATTTACTCTCTTATACACTGTATCTGCCTTTGTCCTATCAATAATGATGTGCAGCACCTGGTGTTCAGGACCCTGAGAGCCGAACTTTCCTTTCCTTGCATTCTCCTCTCCAGGTGGCTGGTCTGCTCCTGTTCGGCAAAGCCCCAAGACCACACCTGGCCCGTGCTTGGGCCATACCTGCCCCTGGGCTTTGTTTGTGACTTGCTGCCTATCTGAAATCCTTCCTTCTCATTATACATCCCATCACTAGTTTCACTCTGAGGTCCTGCTCATGTCTCTCCTCTGGATCAATTTAGGCCTCTTTCTCTCTCACATGCAGTTCACAACTTACTTACATCCTGTGGTATTGCCTGTGGCTAGTAGACGGCTAGCCAGGGAAGGGCACAACATAAGCATTTGTTGATCCATTTAAACAGTTCTACATCCAATGTGGTGTGATGTCTTAAAGTTTAGTTTAGAAAGAAAGACAGGCAAATTACGTTCACTTTGCTAACAAAATAAAAAAATGGGCCCAGCATAGTCATAATGTAAATGTCATTGCATTAAAGATTTTTGCAGGGTTAGGGATTTTGCTCAGTGGCAGTGCACCTTTCTTGTAAGCACAAAGTTCTGAGTTTGATCTTTGGTACTAGAAAAAGACAAAAAAAACCAAAAAACAAAAAACTTTTTTTCTCTGATATCAAAATAGGCTCAGGGTATCTTCTCAGACACCAACTGAGGTACTGTGATTTGTTGGGATCTTGTGAGCCATTTAAATGTGGCTTATCACTGTCGACCCAATACTGAGATGTAAAAGAATTTCAAAACCCAAATTGGGAAAGGTGTTGGCCTGGGGGGACATTTACTCGGATCCCCAGAAGTTTTGAGCCCTGGCAATGAGACTCTCTGCAGGACACTGGTGGAGCCTGTAATGTACTATAGGTGAGGAATCCGGCTCTTCTGAGGATTTTGACCTGCACCTTAAAGCATTCCTTTTGTGAGGGGGCCACAGAGCTCCCACACATTCCCTTTCTGAGTCAGATCCTGACAAAGGGCAAAGTATGTGCACTTTCAAGGAACCTGAATCTTTCCTCTTCCCCCTTTTCTGACTCCATCTGGCGCCTCTTTAACTGCCATTATCATGCTTCACTCCATCGGATCACCTTGTGTCTTCCTTCTCCTGTCTCCTTCCTTTCAGGTTCCCATATCTCCATTGTATCTTCACACAAAACTTCTCATTCTCCCATTTCGACAGCACAATGTATCTTATGACATGTTATCTTATATCAGAGACCTGCAATATCTTGTGCAGTAACGCTTGTGATTCCCAGGTCTGTTTGTCTATCTTTCCATGTATTTATCTGGTACGCATTTTGAACTACAAGATTGTCCTCCTGGTCTGGTCAAGACCCGCTGCCTGAAGGAGTAGGGCATAGTGGGCCCTGTCATAACAGAAGCACTTAGTAACAGTACCAAGAAAAAATAAAAGACGAGCCAGGTTGTGTGGAGGCATGCCAGGTTGTCCACTTGCTAAATTTGGGACTCTTTAGATCCTGAGTGTATCAGTCACTCACCTGGTGGTGACTTGGGTAGTCATTTAAGAAGACAGGATCTGAACCTGGACAAATATTGGCTGTTATTTTGCTTCAGATATTAGCTCAGTTATAGTCTAATGACTATGAGTAAATGTTTAACTTCTCTATGCCTCAGTTCTTTTCTGTAAAAAGGGAAGATAGTAGCATTTACCCCTAGAACAAAGCCTAAAATATAACAGGAACTGTCAAATGTCATTATTATCTATAAGTGAGAGCTGCGTTGTGAGGGAAACTGGGATGCTGGTTCACGTCTTGGTCCACAATGCAGTGACTTTGTGACCTGCATAACTTACTTAATACTTGTGCCTCTGCTTGCACATCTAAAAAATGGGAACAATACTGAGATCTACTGGACAGTCAGTATGAAGACTAAATGCATACACACACATCTATATCTATATCTATACCTATATCTATCTATCTATCTATCTATCTATCTATCTATCTATCTATATAGCACATGTTGAGGTTATGAAACCAAATAGAAAACATATTCCTTGGCTTGTAGGTTTGGCTGATCCCAAAATTTGTAAAATGCTTTCTAGACATGCCTAAGGAAAACTTTGGATTAAGAACGAAAAGAGCTTGTTCTGCCACTTACCAGGGTGATTCATTTAAGTTTTCTGGGCTTCAGGTTCCTCACACCTAAGGTTTTCCCTACTCTCTAGGTCATGAGATTTTTCACTCAGAAAAAATGCAAATAATATCTTCTGGAGCTCTGCACTACACAATCATTTCCATGGCACAGTTTTGTTGGCAGGGGTGGAAAGCTCTATACTTGGTGCAATTATCACTTCCCTTTCCTGAAGGCAGAGAATATGGTTAAGGTGAACTCTTTCTGAGGTCACTTAATTTGAGTATTTCAACTTTATACCTTCTGTGGCTCAGGTTTGGACAGGGAATATGCAAAGATAGTCCCCTCAATCCAGTCTCACACATATTCTCTGGTTTCTTTCCTTCTCTGCCTTCCATCTGATTCAGAAACGCATATTCTGAGGAACTGAGAGAGGGACCCAAGGAGGGGTGTGCTCTGAAAGTCTAGTTAACACCTCTAAGAGCTCAAAAGACAACAGAAAGAATAGCTGTTACTCACCTGTGTAGTTCATGTGGTTCTGAGAAACTTCTGTCTTGATCTGGATTCCTGGGTTGGAGGTGGGGAAAACCTCATCAAGGGACATGCAGTTGTTGCTGATATTTGTAAAGTTGGCAGAAGAAAAGGGTAGTCCAAAGTACAGGAATAGCCCAAGAGATAGAAATGCCGAATGGAGGCCTGCCATAGTCTTGAGCTGTGTGGAAAATGCTGAGTCTAACCTGGTAAGTCTGAAGACTAAAGACTCTCCCTCAGTTTATATGCTCTGAGGCTGGAGTTTCTGCATGAGGTCAGATATGCAAATCTTCTTCCCGCCCCTTCTGAAAACGCAGTACCTTCTGGAATTGGCCCAAGACATCCACCAAGAATGAATCATCAGTCACTAGTTACTTGTCACCGATAATCCTCTCCCAATTTCAGTTTGGGGAATACACAGATGATGGTTTTATTTTGCATATCATTCATCTCAACCCTTGCTATTTGAAGAAAGCTGTTGAGACACAGTAAATACCAGCCACAGTGAAATGAGGGCTGAGTGATGATCACATACCTGCTGTTTTTGGAAGCTCTCTTCTTTTCTCTGTGGAAAACTCTGGCATGGAAGGCCTCTTTTCTTGGAAGATTACATACGCTCTTCCTATGCTTCTTAATCAAACATATCTCTGGCTTTATTTTTTCATGACTGGCATGGAGCTTGAAAGACTGCTTTTGGATTTATCGTGATTTCTTTGGAAAGAAACAGCATGTACTCCATAGCACTGCAGCACAAGGAAACTTGTAAATACTTAGAAAACAGTTTTTTCCTATTTCCCTTTGAATTTTATAATTTACTTAGTAAAGGAAGAAAAATAAATATTCTGCTTTGTGAGTAGAAAAAAAAAGGAACCAAAAAATAGGTTGAATCAAAGTAATATTTATGAGTATTCCTGCAAGAGAAGTACTTGCAGAGTGATGAGGTGAAAACTCCACTCCTACAAAAAAAGCAACAAAAGCATTGGCAAACATGGTCAAAATAAACCTTTTCAGAGCTGTGGAAATTAACCAAAGACTTGCAACAATCTGGAAACATTTATTTTAGAAAAACTGTTGAATAACACTAAACACTTTGAACACTGTGGCTATTTAGTTTGCCTTTGAAACTTCAATTTTACAGCTGTTCCTCAGACAAAGGACTACTATCTAGAATATATAAAGAACTTAAAAAATCAGACCCTTCCTCAAATTTAAAGATCCAATTCAAAAGTGAGTATCTTATATGAACAGACATTTTTCAGATGAAGTAAAAGCAGCAAAGAAACATATGAAAAAATGTTCAACATCACTAGTCATATGAAAGATCCAGATGAAAACAACATTGAGATTTCACTTCATTCCACAAAGAATGGCTGCTATCAAGACTTCACCCAGTAACAAATGCTGGTGGGAGGGTGGGGAGAAAGGAACCCTTCTCCACTGTTAGTGGGAAAGTAAACTGTACAACCAGTATGGGGATCAGTGTGGATATTCCTCAAAAAATTAGGACTTGAGGTCCCATCTGGCCCAGCTACACCCTTGTGAATTTATTCATGAAAGTATTAAAAGCATCATATCACAGTGCCATATGTGTACCCATGTTTATAGCAGCACAGTTTGTAGTAGCTGCATCTTGGAATCAGCCTAAATGCCCACCAACTGGGTAAAGAAATTTTTTGTTTTAAATAAAAAGGAGAATTACTCAGCCATAAAGAATGATAGAGATAATTATAGCTAAATGGATGCACCTTGAGGCCATACTCATAAGTGAAATAAATAAGATGAAGAGGTGTAAATACATATCATTTCTCTAGTGTGAGAAACTAAAAGTGTAAAGGAGCTCCAGAATGTATGATAGGTATTGTAAAATAGGAAGAAAATGTTTAAAGGAAATAGTACCTGGATGGGGGCAGGAAAAAGCAAAGAAGGGAAAGAAAAAGTTTGATGGTAAAAGGAAAAAAACAGAAACAAAATGTATGTATTCATGGGGAAGGGGGATTGAAGGGAAGGCAAGGAAATGGGAAAAAATAAGAATCAAGATGTATCATGTACAAATGCCCAATGAGGAATGTGATCATAATATATCTCTAAAATGTACCAAGAAACTCAATTTATTAAAAAAAATCCCCCCAGATACACAGAAAATAAACTCTAAGCTTTATTCTTAGAGCTTGACTTTATTTGATCTGTCTCAGAATTTTCTCTGTGAAAATAGCCTTATTGCTGGGGCACCCTCCCCATATCAGGGAATATTGTACATTCCTAAAGCAGTAATTCCAGCTGAGATTAACAAAATACTGATTTAAAAATCAAAAGAAAAGTCAGGTGTGGTGGTCCCCAGTAATTTCAGCACTCAGGCTCCGAACTCAGGAAGCTAAGGGAGAAGGAGAGTTTTGAGTTCAAGGCCAGCTTAGGCAACATGGTGAGTTCCAGTCCAGCCTGAACTATAAAATAAGGCCCTGTCTCCAAAAAAAAAAAAAAAAAAAATGTCAAAAGACAAAACTGGGATATGGGATATGAAATGTCTGTAGAGGACTGAGAAGCCCATACAAATTTCTGGGAATCTAGAAGGCAAGAGCAGAGCTACAGACATGCTCAGGGAAGACCAAGAAAGCCCTAATTTCTCACCTTTGGTTGATTCTGAGGCTCTTTCACAAGCAGGAAGTGAAGATTAAGTGACAGCAGTAAAGGACCTGTCTGCCTGTTGAAACCACAACCTAAAATGTACACAAAGAAACCCTTGACACAGCCTGGGAGATTTACTGGTTCAAGATATTCAAGGAAATTTCTGCCTCTTCACTAGCTGATCATGAATCAACTGAACAGAGGTAAATTCACATGATAAACAACACAGACATTACAGAATTAATTCAGGAAAGCCATTTAGTAAGCAAGTAGCAGTAACAGCAATAACAACAAGCAAAAAATAATACCAAAGAGCAATGATGAGAAACCCAGGGAGAGAAAAGGGGCCTGCTGTAATCTAGCACTGCCATATTATTTTCAAGAAGTATTTAATTTTCAGTAAGAAAATTTTAAAATGGGCCTGGAGGACAGAGTAGGTCAGAAGTAGAGTGGATGCCTAGCATGCATGAAGCCCTGGATTCAATCTTCAGCACTACAAAAAAATCCCCCCAAAACAAACAAAGCCTGTCTGTCAACTAAAAATCATGTACTAAGCTGACATTATTATTCACACATTTATGTCATATATAATATGCCATAATATATAACATAAAACACATATTTATATAATGTAAAACATATTTTATGTGCAATATATATATGACAGTCATTTGAGAAATGCAAATTAAAACAACATTGAGAGTCTCTCTCACACAAGAGAAGAATGGCTGTCATCAAGAAATCAACCCTTAGCAAATGCTGGTGAGGCTGTGCAGAAAAAGGAGTCTTTTCCCACTCTTGTAAGGGTAGAAACTGGTGCAATGGACTATGAAAATATGGAGGTTTCTTAAAAAACTAAAACGAGAGATTTCAATTGACTCAGCCATTCTCCTTCTGGGGATCTTTCTGAAAGAGTTAAAAGCATTGTAGCAGTGATATATGCACACCTGTGTTTACAGAAGGATGATTTATAATAGTTAAATCTTGGAAACAGCCCATATGCTCATCAACAGATGAATAAATGGGTGGTATTTACATACAGTGGAGTACTAGTCTGCCATAAAGAAGGATACAGCTGAGTCATTTGTAGGTAAATGGATGCACCCTGAAACCATAACTTTAAGTAAATAAATAAGACACACAAATTCAAATATCACATTGTTTCTCTGACGTGAGAAACCTAAGGGTAAACAAGGAGCAGAATGGAGGATGGATACTGGGAAGTAGGGAGAACATGTTCAAATGGAAAGGGGAATAGGAAGGGAAAGGAGGAAGGGAAGGGAGGGAAAAGACATTTATAAAAACAAAAAAAATGGAAGGAAAGAGTGGAAACATTTGGAGTTGGGGTGGAGGGAAGATGGGTTGAAGGGAGGGAAGTGGGGGAGAAAAGAAGAATTAAGATATATCATGTACACATACAAAGTCCCAAGATGAGTATGAGTACTTTGTGTGACAAATATGTACTAATAATGTTTTTTTTACATGAGGATTGAACTCATGACCTAGCGCTCGGAAGGCAGGCCTGGCACCACTAAGATAAATCCCTGGACTGACAATTTTTTTAAAAAAGAAAAAAGAGAAAAAATATATATGGGATACCAAAAGGAAAGTAAAACAACAACAAAATGTGGCCCATATGGAATGAAACAAACACAAAATTTTCAGTCAACAGAAGCTGCCCCTGGGATACCTAGTTCTTGGATTTACTAGGCAGAGACATTAATTCAGCTTTATAAATATATTAAAGAACTATAAGAAACCATGTCTAAAAGATTAAGAATAAAAATGAAGAATAAAAATTCTTAATAAGAATTAAGAATAAGTATAAGAATGACACATCATCAAATGAAGATTAGTAATGAATAGAAATGACAACAGCTAAGTAAAATTTCTGCATTTGGAGACAGGCCTGGGGATACACATCTATAATTCCAGCACTCTGGGAAACTGAGACAGCAAGATGGCAAATTTCAGCCCAGTCTGGCAAGCTAGTACCTTAATGAGACATTGTCTGAAAATAAAGGATTAAAAGAACCAAGGGATGCAATTCAGTGCAAAGGCGCTGGATTATTTAGTCCATAGTAAACACACACACACACACACACACACACACACACACACACACAGAGAAAGGAAATTCTGCAGTTAAAAAAACTCAATAACTGAAATTAAGAAGAAAAATCAGTAGAAATATTCAATAGCAGGTTTGAACTGGTAGGAGAAACTGTCAGTGAGCTTTAATTTGGCTCATTAAAGAGACTTATATACTAGAATTACAGTGAGGGACTCAGAATGGCCAAAGGGATCTTGGAAAAATGCAATGAAGTTGGAGTTCTCACTTCCTAATACAAAGCTGTAGTAATCAGGGCAGTGTGGTACTGGCGTAAGTGTAGCTGTATACACAATAGAATAGATTCGAGAGTTCAAAAGTAAACTCATTTACATACAACCAACTGATTTTTTAAAATTCAAATCTTCATTGGTACATTATGAATACACATTATCATTGCATTCAACGTTGAGAGTTTGTACCAGAATATGACATGATTTGATTCTCAACTGATTTTTTTTTTGAGACAGGGTCTCGCTTTGTAGTTCAGGCTGACCCTGAGCTCAGCCTCAAACTCACATCACAGCAATCCTCCTGCTTCTGCCTCCTGAGTGCTGGGATTACAGGCATGAGTCTCCACACTCAATATTGTATGTGGTTACTGGGGGATTGAACCCAGGCCCTTGTGATTGCAAGACAGGTGCCGGAACCACTGAAGTAAATCGCTGACCCCACAACCAACTGATTTTTGACAAGGGGACTGAGACAACTCAGTGAGGGAGAGAATAACGTTTTTAACAACTAGAAATCTGCATGTAAAAGGATGAAGTTGGATCTCTACTTCAAACTATAAACAAAAATTAACTCCAAGCTGTGCGCAGTGGTACACAGTTGAGGCTCAGGCAGGAGGATTACAAGTCTGACATGAGCTCATGGGGCAGGGAGAGGGGAACTTAATAACTTAAACTTGTCTCAGAATAAGAAATAAAAAAGGGCTGGGCTTATAGCTTAGTGGAAAAGTCCAGAGTCCCATCTCTAGGACTGGAGACAAAGGCAGAAATAAAGATATTCTCCAGGTGGATCAAATGCCTAAATATAAAACACACTCTAAAAATAGGTATAAATTATTATGATCTTTGTTTAGGCAATGGTTTATTAGATATGACATATACAGAAAAATAAATACAGATAAATTAATCTTTATAAAAACTAAAAGCTTTTGTTCTTCAAGTGGTGCTTTGTAGAAAGTAAAATGACAAATTATATAATGGGAGAGAACATTTGCAAGTCAGGTATGATATGGGCTTATGATCCAAAATATAGAACAATTGCAGCTCCACAATAAAAGTGTAAATATTCTAATCAAATGGGCAAAGGGTTTCAGAAACTTTCTCTGAATGGCCATACAAATGACCCATAAGTGCGTGAACAGATGCTTGACATCATTAGTCACTAGGAAAATGCTGATGAACATTATGTAGAGAAACCACTTTATAGACACAGTCCTGGCTGTCATCAAATGATACATGATAGCAAGTGCTGGGAGGGTTATAGAGACACTGGGATACTTCTGCACTGCTGGTGGAAATGTAGAATTATGCAGCTTCTTTGGAAAACAGTTAAGCAGTTCTTCAAAAAATGGCCATTCAGGGGTTATATTATTTCCTTTAAATCTTGACACAATCTTGAGGTTAGTATTATTACTTCCAACACATAAGATGACTGAGCCTAGGCAGGTTAAACGGAGTCCCAAGGTTGACCTAACAGAGGAATGAGTCAGGTAGCAGGAGTACATGGCTAGTATCACTCATCATGAATTTTAGCTTATACCTAACTTTTTTTCCCTTTTTCGAGACAGGATCTCACTTTGTAGTTCAGGCTGACTCTGAGCTCAGCCTCAGGGCTCACGGCAATCCTCCTGCCGCTACCTCCTGAGTGCTGGGATTCCAGGTGTGAGCCACCAAGCCCGGCACTGTGGAATGTGGTACTGATTGCTGGTGGGCGTGTCTCCATGCTAAGCATTGTTATTTGGTTACTGGGGATTGAACTCGGCCCTTGCACTTGCAAGGCAGGCGCTGGAACCACTGAGCTAAATCTCCAGACCAACTTATTCCTAACTTTTAACACAGAAAGACCACAGGCATTTCTGGAAGGGATGTGAGCACGGGTCTCTTGTCTGTTATCTGATGCCCTTGGGGCTCCACCGGTCTGCTGGTGTAATGCAGTTTACTTTCAGGCGGCAGTTTATCTCTAGGGAGGCTGGCAGGCCTGGCTATCACACATCTGTCTTGAGGTCTGGCTCTCTTTAGGCGTGCTTTTGGCCATAGTTCTGACTAAGATGAGTTGTCTCATCTTCTGCACTGACTCCCTGGAGGGCTTGATACCTCTCTGACTGTGTATTCATCTTTATCTAACTGAGCTGTCTATATTAATGGAACCTCATTTTCCAGTTTTAGCCAGTTGGTCTGACATTCAGTTCTGGCACGATTTACTCAGAGCAGTAACTAAGCCTGTGCTGTTCTAGGAGTGGTCCATGGACCAGCAGCGTTGTGGCACCATCCAGGAGCCTATTAGAAATGAGGAATCTCAGGTATCACACCAAACCTATTAGATGGAAAGTGCATGTTAACACAAAGCTTCCTATCACCCTCCACCTGTGAAACTGTTTTTTTTAACTGAGACAAGTTCTTACTGTGTAGTTTAGACAGATTTTGAACTCATTATATAGCCAAGACTGGCCTCAAACACATGGTAATCCTCCTGTCTCAGCCTCCTAAATGTCAGGATAACAGGTATGTGCTACCATTTCCAGCTGTGACTTTTTGAAAGTGTGAATTTCCAAAGACGAGAGTCTCAAATTCTAGAGAGTTAGTTGGAGTAGTAGAGGGAAGCCCTCTAATTAGGTTGTGTTTTTGGATTGCTGGCTCAAAATAATGGGTTTTACGTTATAGATGATTGCACATTGCGGACCTTTGCGCTTTAGGGGTAGCTAACCAGTGCTCAGTTTTTTTAGAACATACAGATCACTCTCATTCTCTGATGCCTACACATATCTGAGAAAGAACACTCTGTTGTATATTCCATTAAACATTTTAAAGCTGCTGGGCCTCAGAAATATAGAATATATATCCCAGCTACCCCAGCCCTCCTAGGAAGCATTTTTTGTAGTTTCCTCATTTATGTCAGAGAAAACAGCTTAGAAAGATGAAATGACTTGACCAAGGCGATAGGACTAGAACAGATAGAACACTGGGGCTGGGAGACCAATGGCCTCCACTCACTGGAGTCTGGACGACTTCCCAGCGTCACTCCTCGTTCCACTGACACACGCAACTCAATCAGAGTGAACTCTGGATCAATCATGCAGTACTTGTCGAAAGCCCCTATCTCAGGTCGACTCGGCAATCTGCTAATCACGCCTGTCCACCTCACCTTCAAACCCAGGAAGCACCCAGGCTGGAGTGCACCTCCTTGCACATAGAAAAGCCTGCCTTTAGCTGTGTCCGTTTGGTTTCTCTGTTGTCGTGAGAGCGCTTTTCCGTCAGTGCCACAGTCTTGTTTCTGCTGGCGCTGGTCTGCCCCTAGAATATTCCCGTTGTCAAGAAATGCAGCTGCTTTTCTTTCACCACTGTATGTCGGCTCCCAATTCTTTGCTTCCAGTGCACGTGAGCCGGGCTATCTGCTGCCTCTATCGCAAAGGTATGAGAACAACTTACCTTAGTTGTAGAGATAGGACGAGGCCTCGGCCTCGGCCTCATTCCTGGCTGCTGGGTTTTTCTCTGCATGGGGCTCTGCTCTCTGGTCAGTATACATTTGCTTCACTTCTTATTTTACATCCAGCTGCAGTACATCGAGACACCGTACATTTTTATTTTAATTAGCGTGTGTGTATACTTTGTAGTTCATCTGAGACTCTTGTTCAGTCTATTTGTTTGCTCTTGCGATCATTAATTGTCATATCTTTGCTCAAGTCTTCTGCCAATCACACTTGTGGCTTCATTTAAGCTTGAGTTGTGTCAAGGACACAGTGGGCTCTGCACGGTGCTCTACGTGCACTGTCAGGTGGGTACCATTAGCTGGGTCACTAGTGTGGGGTTGAAGGAGGTGCTGAAGGTCACGCTGCCTATGGGATACTGCAGGGTCCTTTGCTGCCAGACCCCAGAATGGTGACAAACTTGAAAAATTGTTCACTAGTCTTCATGGAATGACAGGAACAAGGGTAAAATGGGAGAGTTTGAAAAGAAAGTAAAGTTTATTGTTTAAAAGCCTGCCTCTTATTCTGACATTATAGCTCTTTGACATTTTTGTAAGAATAGTTTTTTAAGTGAAATTATGTTTTTTTTCCTCTTTGGTACCGGGGATCAATCTCGTGACCTTGAGCTTGCCAGGAAGGTGCAATGTGAAATTAGGGTTTTTGAAGACTATAGATTTCCTCTTTTCAATTGTTTATTTTTTAATGTACTTCCCTGTCCAGGTCTGTGATATCCAAAGTTTTGAAACCAGGGATTTAAAAGATTTACTTTGCATCCTAACTTTCAAAAATGCCCATGTCACAGTGGCAAAAAGCAGCGATGGCTTGCAGCTAAGTAGGCATCAGAAGGTTGTGTCTCAAGAAAGGATGTTTGAGATCCTTCTTCCACTGCTGGGATCCAAAGTCTCCCCAGAGTCAGAAACTGATTCCATCATTTTTGGACAGAAGTTGAAGTGTTGCACTTGGTGGCCTGGTCAGAGAGTGGGTTGGTGGTGAGAAGTAAAATGAGACGAGAAGGGAGCTCAGGGCTCAGTGCTTCCTATCCCCAAGCAGAAGCATGGAGGACAGGCATCCCCAGCACAGCAGGAGGTACTTTCTCCCTGAGAGACCAGAGCTCTGCCTGAGAGAAAGCCACTGCAGGGCCCCGAGAGAGTCAGGTGAGCCCAGGCCAGCTCCTGTACATGTGTGGCTCTTCTTAGTTTCTGTTTAGTATGCTTTGAAATCTCTTTGAAAGGTACAGTGTTTACTCAAGAAATTCGACTACATTTAACCAAAGTGTTCTTCTGGAGTGAAAAAATATGAGACAGTTTCATCGATGGGGCCTGAGTTGGAACCACAGGAACCCCAAGATGAGCTGTGGTTAGCCTAGAGTGGTCTGAAAGATTGCGTTAGACATAGCCACGCGCGGACAAAGGCAAGGACGTGTGTATCTCCTGGTCTTCCTCTAGGTTCCATTCTTGAAACGGACTCTCTAATATCCCTCCTTACTTAAGTAAGGTGTAGAATGTCTTACAGAAATACAAGATTTAAAAAGTAAAAATTAAAGATAGAAGGAAAAGAAAGGCAGAAAAAATAAATTGTAAGAGAAAGACGAGATCATCATCTCTGAAATGAATGGCAAGCATGCCTCTGTGTCAGGCTTTTCTGTGGGCGCTGGGAGAGGATGGAGACCGCTTCCATGCAGTTTCTGAAGTGCTGATGTCATGTACAGTGCTGAGATGGCCTAGTTCTCACAAGACTGCTGGAAGGACCTCTGAATCCAGATGCATTCTTCTCTTTTTAAAATTGTTTCATTAACTGAGTCACAAGAATTAGTTCATTTGCTTGCTTTAAATACTAATGGTGAACTGTGATTTTTCTCTTGTACTGATTTGATACTTTATCATAGAATTTAAATATCATTACTGTGCACTGTAACAGTTTACTTTTGCTAAAAATAAAAACAAATGGGGCTGGGGATTTAGCTCAGTGGTTCTGCTGCCTGCCTTGCAAGCACAAGGGCCTGGGTTTGATCCCCGGTAGCCACATACAATAATGCTGGGCATGGTGATTCATGCCCACCAGCAATCAGTGCCACATACCACATGCCAGGCGGGGTGGTGGCTCATGCCTGTAATCCCAGCACTCAGGAGGCAGAGGCAGGAGGATTACTGGCAGTTCGAGGCTGAGTTCAGGACCAGCCTGAACTATAAAGTGGGACCCTGTCTCAAAAAACTAAAAAAAAAAGACCTAATCTACTTTCTTGATAGCAGATAGGCTCTATTTCTAGCCTCTTACAGAAATGGAATTTTATTACTTACAAAATTTGTTATTGTTAATTTGTTTCAGAATTATTTGTAGCCCTGTTTCCTCTAATGTCGAGAAACAGACTTAATAAATGAAGAGGCACGTTTTATGAACATGTCCTTCAGTGAAGGATTGTCACCTCAAAAATAAGTTTTTTTTTTTAACATGTAAAATATGTATATATCAGTGGTGCCAGGGATCAAACTTGGGCCCTTTTGCTTGCAAGGTAGGCCTGGTGTCACTGAGCTAAATCCTCAGCCCCTTAAAATATGTTTTTAAATAATCATTGAAATTAAAATTTTAAAGTTCTAATGTATATGCTTATCGTAATATAATAGATGCCCTTTGGAGACACACTGATTTACTTCAGTTATTTATAATGTGTTGGTAGTTAATATAATATTGCTTAAGACAATACAAATATACCATCAAATTTTGGCATCACAGAAATTATACAGTACATTAATATTTTACCTTAGTATGAATAAAATTAAACACTTACAATATATGTTCTCAGGCCAGAGATTATGACTTAGTCAGTGTGCAGCCCTGGACATTAATATTTCTTTCTTTTACAGTTTTTATTTTTTACAAGTACATGTTTATACTACATTGCAATTATATTCCTTGTGGGAAATTGGCACATGTACATAACACATCCTAATTTTTAAAAAATCCCTTTTCCTTCCTCTCCTCTCATTTTCTTTACATCTCTTGTTCTTTTTCCCTTTTGAAAAACTTTTCTCCCTACTTCTCATTATCTATATTTTATTTTGCTCTTTATGTATATTTTGAGTTTCTTATATAAGAGAAGCTATGTAGTGTTTCAGCTTGTGTGTCTGATTTATCTCACGTAACAGGATCTCAAGGTGCATCTATTTTCCTACAAATAAGTCATTTATCCTTCTTTATGGCACAGTGGTACTCCATTGTGTATAAATACCACACTTTATTTATTCATTCATCTGTTGTTGGACATCTAGGTTGTTTTTGTATTTAGCTATGAATTATAAGTTGTGCTGCTATTAACATGGAAAGCCATGTATCACTGTAATATGATGTCTTTAACTCTTTTGAGAGAATACCTAGAAGGCAAACAGCCAAGTCATATAGAATTTCTAGCTTTAGTTTATTGAGGAGCCTCCGTACTGATTTGCACAGAGGATGTACTAGTTTATAGTACACTGAACAATGTAGAAGCGTTCTTTTTATCTCTCTCCAGCATTACTTGCATTTATTATTGGTTATTTTGATGACAGCCATGTTTTCTGAAGTCAGAATCTTATGTTTCAATTTGCATCTCTCTGGTGGTCAGCAATGGTGACGATCTTTTTCATGTATTTAGTGGGCATTGTTCTTCTGAGAATGGTCTGCTACTTCAGTTGCTCCTCTTTTGATGAAGCTCGCCAGTCTTCTCAGGTGCTGCCGGAGTTGAAAAGTGCTCTTCTGAGTGGTATGGGGAAAACCAGAATGAATCTCGTCAGCGTGCCTCTCTCGAGGGCCTGCTGACAAGGGCAGGAAGGTGAGGAAGTAACCATTTTTCAGATATCTTGAGAAAAAATTTGCTAAGATTTTTGCTTTCATCTTTTGTATTCTTTATCTTGTTTTTATGAGATAGGGTTGTCCATGGAGTCCAGGCCAGCCTTGAACTCACTGAGTAGCCAGAGGTGCCCTTCGCCTCGTGTTTCTCTTGCCCCAACCTACCTGGTGCTGAAACTACAGGCATGCACCACCACACCTGGCTCTCACCCAGTGTATTAAACCTCATGGCTACAGGAAGTGCTAGGAACTGTCACCCCCATTTTACTGGATCTGAGACTTTAATACTGAGAGTATTGACCAAAAGCTAGTATATAAAGGAATTGAGATTTAAACATATAGTTAATATAATATTATATAATTATAATCTAATCTAATCTAATATTTACTTCTGCCTTTTAACAAAAATAGTTTTGAGGTTTGAGGTGGAATTGGAACCCAGACCTTATAGGCTATGAGCTCCTGTGAGCTCATGACATCTCAGTACAAAAACAGAAAGTGATTTAGTTCAGGAGGACTGTTATGATTTTCTGAATCTGGTACTCTGGGCATTTATAAGAAATTTTTAGGGATGCCCATTTATTATGAGTAATAGGAGCCTTTCTGTTACAGATAGAAATAAACTTTTCCGATGTTTTCTCTAAAGGGATAAATACTATCATTTTATTTGTTTACTGTGGAGCAAGTGCTCCATTGTGTTGTTTGTTACTCTGGGCCCCTGGGCAACACCTGCAGGCATTTGGATGTCACAAGAGGCGGGTTGCTACTGGGGCCTCATGGGTAGAAGCCCGATGCTGCAATGCAGGAAGACCCCATGATGGAGTGTTGTCTAGCCCAAACTGTCAACAGTGCTGAGACTGTGAAACTCTGCTCTAAAGGCAAAAAAATTAGTTAGTGTGAGAAATGTTAATGATTTTAATAACAACAGATAAATAACATGTATTAAACAATCGGAGTGTTTAGAACTCTTTGTCAGCATTTATGTCCTTAATATCACTCCCAAAAACCATTAAAAATGATCTCTTATCTTACCTTTCTTATACTCCCTGGAAAACTTACATTGTTCAGACAGTTTGAGCAGCCTTTGGAAGGGAAAGTCATAGTCCACAATGAGAAGGAGGATGTGTGTAGGGGCAAGAAAGATGGCTCATTTAAAAGGTGGGTGAAAACTAGACCTGTGAAGTTGAGAAGAAAGACCTGTGTTGTATTCCTGCATCTCCATTTGCCACCTGTGTGACCTCTAACCAATGTTGTGAACTGTCCTATTTCCTCATCCAGAAGGTAGCTGGGAGCTTTTATAGAGAGAATACAAGCAAAACACAATGTGTTGCCCAGAGAAGGCACTCAATACCTTCTTATTTTCCTTATTATTATTGCTGGAGACTTGCCATGGAGCTGGTGCCCGAGAGGGATCACACCCCCTCCAGAGGGGAACTCCACTTCCCAGGCTTTGTCCCTGTTGAGCAATGCCAGGTGAGTCAGGGGTGTGCTTCACCTGGGCGCCAGGATGTGGCCTGCCCACCTGGTAATGAAGCTTCCACCCAGCTGAGCTGGCTAAGGGGAAGGTAAAAGGAGGACAAGTTCCATTTTCTTGTAAAACTTTGCAACTGAAAGGCCCTTATCTCAGTCTGCAGAGCAGAAACGAAGTGGGGAGCTGGCGCCTGAAGTTTGCACTGTAGAATGAAGACTATAAGGAGGTCTGAGCCTCCTTGCAGACTCCAATGGTCTTCTGCTCCAGCCTCCTCCCCCGCGCAGGATACGAACTATTTGATTCCTAGAACCTTTTGCTAAGGTGATAGGTCAGTTTGGCCCCTGGAAGTTGAAGTGAAGGGGGAGGGAAGGGTGCTCCTGTCCTGTGCGCCTGCCAGTTCCCTGCAAATGACGTCATCCTGACTCTCACCTTTGTTTGACATGCGGTTTACTGGCGAAGGGCATCCTGTCTTTATTTTGGAGGTCTACATCTTTGCTGTCCCTCATGTGTTTTGTAAACGCAAGATGATATTTTTACTGATAGCTGAAACCATTCCCACTCTATGTCCTTTGGTCTTCCCAGTGTGGATGCAATCACGCTCCAGCCTGGAGCTCTGGAGGACAGTGCAGGGAGGGCTGCGCTTTGGTGCTCGCAGCTGTGGGTACCCGTAGCTGTGTCTACCAGCTCCCCTCTCTTGCTGCTATCTCAGAATGTCCCCTTCATTATGTGGATTTCTAGCCCTGCCTCAGCCTCAGCTTGTCTCATGGCTCTGCCTTTTGACTGCTCTGGTTGGCTGTCGTCCAGGTTTCGGTTGTAGACGAAGGATGCTGGAAGGACAGTGGGAGTGGGGCAGGGCCCTGGCAGGACAGACTAAAAGACACTGTAGCTCTCGTTCATATTCATTTATCTTCTCAGATCCTCTGCAGATTTCCTGACTTGATCTATACCAGTAATCTCTTGGAAGTTCGTGCCGAGAGAAGTGATATCAGCTTGCTCAGTGGAGAGCCTGAGGTGGCTGTACAGAGAGGAGTGAGTGTTGGTGGGAACACCGGCTGGCTCAGGCCCAGCATCTAAATGTAGCTAGTGGGTGGACACTGTTTAGAACTAACAAGACCAAGACCACAAGTCCACAGTCTTTGTCCCCTCACCCCTTCAAAATTCTGCTGGCCTTCATTTCTCTAGATTCTTCACAGACCATCTTCCTGGGCGGAGGCCCTGACACCTCCTCTTTATCTCCATCTCTGTGCTTGGCTCATGTTTTCCAAGCTGTACTTGAAAGAGTTTGGATATGAGAGTTTCAAGTCATTGCTGTTCTACCTTCCGCCATGTGACCTGCTGAGTCTCAGTTATTTCCATTTGCAATATCTGCCTCACACTCCTGCTATGAGAATTAATCAATTCTGGTTTTTTTTTTTTTTTTTTTTGAGGATGTAGTATGGGTCTGGTACTGTGCTATGTCTTGAGGGGAGGAAGGGTGAAGACTGTAGCTGATCGTTCCTGTGGAATAGCTTTTGGTTTGGTGTTAGAAGGTAGTTCCTCAACAGTGGGTAAATGCCGAGGTACAGGGAAGCAGAAGATACCTTGGGAGTAGAGAGAAAGTGACTGTGCTCCTTGGGGTAAATGGTGAATGAGTTGCTTTGAGGAGGCGGGTAGATGTTTCTGGCGGAAGGAGGTATGGAGGCGAGAAGCAGCATGGTTTGA